>VOQK01014208.1:10530-24075 GCA_015052645.1 Benitochromis conjunctus
GCTTACCCTTGAGGGCAACTCCATTTCGCCGGATGGCAGTGATGGCATTATTCATGTCATCATCGGTCTCCGAAGCAGAGTTGACATTCACCACCTCAAAGTCAACTGGCACACAGGTGAACCTGCAGCACAATGTTCACAAACCACACAATGAATGCAATTCTCCTGTGTCTGTAATCACTAGACTGGACTGAGATTAAATCTAACCAACCTGAAAACTTCTCTGACATGATTGAGAAGCTCTGGACCGATTCCATCACCAGGTATGAGGGTCACAGTGTGCCTGCCTCCATACTTTGCTGGAGGGGGCTAGAAGATTGGCATTTAACAAAGGATCAACTTCAATAAGTAGAGAATACTGGAGGTTTGACACCTTTTAAAGACAGATCATCCACTACAGTAAACATATGTTATCAAAAAAAAAGTTTAGCATTCCAAGTGTGAGTATAGAAAGTAACTTAATGAAAATAAAGTACACTGTGAATTTAATACTTTTGCTATCTGATGTCTGCTTATGTCCACACTACCAATGACATAACAACAAATAGATAAAGTGTAATGATGTTCACCGTGGTGGATTGACAATATCATGCAATACCTTAATACACAGAAGCAGTAGGAATTTTGAATTGAAAAGAAAAGAATAACAGTAGTAGTAGTGGTAGTAGTAGTAGTAGTATTAATATCAGTAGGAAAATGCTGACAATGGACAGTTCACAAATCACTGGCCTAAAATCAACCAGTACATGTCCAAAGCAACAAATATTTATGTTTATGAGATTATTATTAGGCAGTTAATAGTGGGGGTTTTTTAGGTTTGAGAAATATTTAAATAGATTTGATGATGTCATTGATGTGTTCATTATTGGGACTGAGAGCAACAGTCTTGGGACTCAAGACTGTTAGAAAATTATGATATCAAAATTTCCATATATCCATGCAATCCATGCAAAATGATGTTTAAAAACTGTTATATTATTTTGATAATGCTGGTGCTTTTATTCTCACCACACATCTTTTTATCTATATCACAACCCCGCTATAGAAAATATTCTCGTTTAAGAAATGATGCAGTGAACTGCAGTGAACCGTGTCACGAGTCAGCTACTTACAATGTTTCCTCCCTGTTGTTGAAGGTGAACAGAGGAAAGAAGAAGGACAAGAGTCAGTTTGACGGCTGCTTGGAAGAACAGGTTTGGTTCAAATAGTGGCAAACACAATAGTGTCGTAACCTTCGCCACACAAGAGAGTGAAAAAACAGATATATACACACACAATTCCCAAGTTATACTGAAGAAGACAACCACTTCCAATGAAATAAAGACGCTGATGAACAGCAGATATTTTTATAGCACAGTAGTAATCTTAAAAGTGACAAACTGACAACAATCCCATGTACCGATCTGACTCACTCACAGTAAGCGAGGTCTTATTCCGGTGACTGATCAAAGTTGTCCCAAATACCTGGAAAATAAAAAGCGCAAATGGTTCAGAGCATGTTTGTAAATGGATCCTGTGAACGGATGCAGTAAAACCTGTCACCACCCCACAGATGTGGAAAAGCCCGCTGGCTTTGCTAATCAAATGATGTTAACAGCATGACCTTACGTTAAAAAAAAATTATAACGGAGTTTAAATTAGAGCCACGCAACATCATTCGCGAGCGAAAAAGCAAGGGCTACGTGTCTTGTCTTACTTTAACAGTGTTTCCAAGGCGTCCAACCCAGAAAGGATTAATTATTTTGGACGCGGAGAGTACGGCACTGTGGGCAGCCATCTTGATTTTGCAGTGCTGGTCGCGTGTTTAATAAGACGAGCAAATATGCGGATGTGACAGAAAAACTGTTCCTTTTTTAGTTATTGTAGATATTGTATTATTTCTTAAATGTGATACATTTTTGTAAGAATTTGAGAAAAATAACATTAAAATAATTTTTAATTTATTTATTTTTTTGGTCACGTGAACCACTTCACGCAGACTCTGTACTGACGGGTTGAGGTCCGTAGAAAAGGCTCGGGGTGGGCTGTAGGTTATATCCGGAAGACAAATGGGTTAAATTAAACGGTCTTATTCCATGTTTGTTGAAAGAGGATACCAACTTCAGCCTGTCTTCTTACTGAAAGCGTATTTATATCAGGGACGACTCAATGAGGAAACAGCGCAAGAAATAGCAAAAAGTCCAGGGTAACAAGAGCAACAGCTCCTCGTTACTGTTCGTACAGCCGGGCAAAGGCGGCGAAACAAGGCGATCCTCGCTTGTAAAGGTAAGCAGGTGAACTTTTCCGGGTCTAATTCTAGCAGAAATGTAATTGACAGTATCGCTAAGGCTTCATTCTTCACTGTCTCGTCTCTGGGATTGTTTGGGTTCATTTTGTAACCTTTAAACGTCATCTCTGCAGAGCCATTTTGCTGGGCCACTGTAAAAAAAAAAAATTTAATAAATAAAAAATAAAGCTAGGAAGAGAAACGTCACACAGAGGAAAATCACCGTTTTATATTATTTAAAATAATTACATTTTTTTTTATTAATGACTGTTTCTGTCAAATTTTAGCGTCTTTTAAAAATATAAAGGTAGACTACAGACAAAAACTAATAATATTTGATATAACTGGAAGCTGGGAAATGGTATTTTAAATAAGAACGTTTTGCTAAAAAGTCTCCTGTCTTGTTAAACTACTTAAACTACTCTAATGTCAATACTTTTCTTCTCCCCAGGTCTATGAAACAGTGAAGCATGAGATTAACAGGTGGGTTGATATTTTCAGTAGGAACTTATTGATAAACCCATATGTTTCTGTCCTGAGCTGATGTGTCCTGATCATTCTGACAGGCCCCCTGCGAGCTGTGGCTGTGGTGCTGCTGGTGGGTCTCACCTGGCTGCTAGCAAACACCTTATTTGGAGGGGAAAGTGCTTCATCTATGCTGCATTTCTTCAGCGGTAAGAGGAATCAAGCTGAAACCAGTTTACTGACAAGGAAATAAAATTGACCAAACATGGAAAAATACATGGCTTTACACGTTGGATTGTTAGGTCTGTTTTATTTGAGTTAAGTCTTTTGAGTTTGTATTGCTAATTGGTCAAAAGAAGCAGTTGGTAAACTGCAATCAGAGTTTTTTAACATCCATCCATCCATCCATCCATCCATTCGCTTCCGCTTATCCTTTAACATGTCTGCCATTTTAGTGACAAAACTACAGACAAGTTATATGTGTCGGTTTAAAGCTGATGCATGTTTGATGGATTGATTTTCCCAATATAAGATCTGTAAGTTTAATCAGGAAATCTGTTGTTTTGTTTTTTCAGGTACAAGTGAAGAAGCAACACCAGGTAAGCAAACTGTACAGCATAACTTTACTCATTAATTGATACTTTCACACAGTTGCGTTTTTTATCTTCCTTCTTATGACCACTGCTTAACGTGTTTTCTAACAGAACCCCACCCACGAAAATATAAATGTGGACTTTCAGCCCCTTGTCCTCCAAAACATCTGGCTTTCCGTCTGGTGTCTGGCGCTGCCAACGTCATTGGTCCTAAAGTCTGCCTGGAGGACAAGATGTGAGATTCAGTGTTAATGATTTCTGTTTCTTCATCTATGTCTTTGTCTCTCCTTAGTCCCTCCTTTTTTCCCTTTTTTGGGGGTTTTGTTTTGTTTTCACACTGTTCTGTTCTTTTCCTCTGTGCTGTCATATAAAGGCCTTCAAGCCTGTCTGGGGAGCTGAATGCAAGTATTGTTTCTTTCTGCTGGTCCCTCATCTCATCGTTTTGCCTGTTGTCTTGGCCCATTTACGTGTTACATAGTGTGACTAAGAGTTTAAATAGCTATGTATAAGGCTTGTGGTTTTGTGTAACAGGTTAGTGAGCAGTGTGAAGAACAATGTTGGCAGGGGACTAAACATAGCCTTGGTGAATGGTAAGACTCCCATTCTTCGAGTTTTTAGCAGACTATGTCGTTTGGTGCTGTTGTAACATTTTACTGATGTATCTTTGCTCCAGGAGTGACTGGCGAGCTTTTGGAGACAAAAACCTTTGATATGTGGGCAGGAGGTAATAAAAACCAGACATTAATGTTTAATATGCTTCTCATATCCTGTAGTCCATACACTTTGGCAGTAACAATCCATAAACTGCACTTCAGATCTCATTTGATGTTCATTTTCAGATGTTTCTGAGCTGTTGAAGTTTCTCCGGCCGCTCCATGAGGGAACACTTGTGTTTGTGGCCTCCTTTGATGATGCAGCTACAAAGTAAGGATTTGTGATGTGCTCCCAGTTATTCCCCTTTCACATTAGCCAATGTTAACAGAAACCTGAGAATATTTATGAAGGATTGTGTTATAAATATTTAGTAGAGTAAAACAAAGAGGATTTTGGCTCATCTGCTGTCACATTTTCAAGTAAATAATTTCTGTTGTAAAATAAATGTGAATACATTTGTCTGGGGGGGGGACTAACAAGTTAAACTGTCACTGAGCAGTGCAGGGGAGAATGTATGATAATGTGACAGCGAATGGCAGGCTTGACACAAAAGCCTTTCACCTTAAGAATTTCTCGGGGTTGCTACATGTGAACACTGACTTCATGATTCGATTCAAATTAGATTTACAAAGTGTAGAACTGAATTAAATTAGACTGATTCGATTAATTCTTGATCTTTTGGATGATGGTTATTAAAGTGTTCATGATGAGAATTTACCGCAGAGACCACAATATCTTCTTTATTAAGCAAATGGTGTTTGTAGCTTTGTGGTTTCCTTGAAATAAAATTGTGCAGAGAGCATGTTTCTAAAAGAAAAAAACCCCCTCTAAACTTGTTTGTTTTCTTTGGTTTTTGTTTGTATTTTTCACTGTGTCAGGCTGAATGAAGAGTCTCGACGGCTGTTTGAGGAGCTCGGGAGCACAGCGGTGAAGGATTTGGCCTTTAGAGACAGCTGGGTGTTTGTTGGAGCCAAGGGTATTGAGAATAAGAGTCCCTTTGAGCAGGTTTGTTCCTTTTACTATTAGTTCTGATCGAGGGCTGAGCGTGGCGTCGGTGTGCTCTCTTTGATGTGACGCTAATGTTTAGTGGATGTCATGAATAGATCACAGTGCATAAGGTGCCAACTGCCAGGAAAGTCAGTATGATTTGGTTACGGTCACAGCAGTATTACAAAACAGCATTAACTACAACCACCAGACACTTTATTAGGTACGCTTTGCTAGTACTGTTGGCTTCAGAACTGCCTTAGTTCTCAAAGATTCGACAAATAGGTGCTGGAAACTATCCTCTTTGATTTTGGTCCATATTGATGTGATAACATCACACAGTTGCTACAGATTTGTAGGCTGCACGTCCATGATGCATGTTTTTCCATTCAACCACATCCCAAAGGTGCTTTGTTGGACTGAGATCTGTGACTGTGAGACTAAGACTGCAGAGGCTCTGTTTGTACTAAAGGCCAGCACACCACCAGCATTCTGAACTGTTGATACAAACAGGAAGGATTCATGTTTTCATGTTGCTTACGCCAAATTCTGGCCCTACAGTCTGAATGTCTCAGCAGAAATCGAGACTTATCAGACCAGGCAACATTTTTCCAATCTTCTATTGTTAACTTAATTTCAGTGACCCTGTGTGAATTGTAGCCTCAGTTTCTTGTTCTTAGCCGACAGGAGTGATACCCAGTGTGGTCTTCTACCACTGTAGCCCGTCTGCTTTAAGGTTCAACATTCATAGATCCTCTTCTGTACACCTGGGTTTTAACAAGTCATAATTTCAGTAAACGCTGCATTTCTACGAACTCAAAGCAGTGTGTCAGTTCTTCTCTGACCCCTGGAGGAAAATCCCAGCAGATCAGCAGTTTCTGAAATACTCACAACAGCCTGTCTGGCACCAACAGCCATGCCACATTCAAAACCACTCAAGTCACCTTTCTTCGGCATTCAGACGTTTAAACATTAACCTGCTTTAAAAAAACAAAAAAGCAAAACCTCAACCTGCTGAAGTTTAAAGTTCAGCAGGTCGTGTTGGCCACAGCAGCAACTCTGTACCTACATGCTTGGTGTTGCTGCCGTGTGATTGGCTGATTAGATATTTGCATTTTTGATTTGGTTTGGGTTTGTTTTTGCATTTGGACTATCATATGATAATGCAGTTTTTTGCTGTTGTTGTTTTTTTTAAAAGGCCTGTTTTGAAGTCTGGTATTCAAAGTGGGAATTAGTGAATGGGGAAAAACCCCATGCATACTTTTCAACAGTGACTATTAACTGCTAAATGGCTAAATCACCTTTAACTTGAAAAACTCAGTCTATGTACATTATTCAGCAGCTTCTGTGCTATAGGAACCTGATCCCAGTCTGTTTTGCTGACATCATTTGTCATGTTTGTCTTTCCCCTTAGCGTATGAAAAACAGTAAGAGCAGCAACAAATATGAAGGCTGGCCCGAGTCCCTGGAGATGGATGGCTGCATTCCCCTACGGCCACCACTGGAAAGTTAACTCTGCCCGGTACCCCTCATATGCATTACAGCAGAACCTGGGGGAACCATCAGAAGGACCAGGAACTGCTTAATGAGTGACAAAATTCAAGCTCTGGACCACAAATGACTTTTTTTATTTTTCCTCTCATGGCAGAGGCATGAGTTCAGTGCAAAGATCGTCTTGACTTGATATATTTAAAGTTGCTGAAACCTGCTGTAGAGGATTTCTGATTTAAGCTTTGTGAGCCACTTTTGAGCTGAAGTAATGCTTTGGAATCAAGTAAGATTATGTTAGGCTGTGGGAAACCTCAAAGTCCAACTCGGTGTTTCTATTATGAACATTTCTGCACCTGATAAGAAAAAAAAGAAAGAAATGGAAAAGTTAGTAGGTCGAGGCAGCCCTATACTCTCACTATGCAAATGTATAGAGCTTTTGGACTTACGCAATTGCTCTGCTTCCTCTCTCACATGAAAGTGTATACAGCTTTGATGAGAGGATGAAGCCTAATTATCTTGTTGGTTATAAAAACCAATGGACGAGTGTGGATTATAGAAAGAGCTATCAGGTGAACTCTGTTGTCTAAACTTGAGGTTTCCTTTAAGTTACTATAAATGTATTTTTCTCCGTTACAATAACAAAATCAATTGATAATGATAATGTTGAGTGATAATGTTCTGCTAGGATTATGAGTGTGATGGCAGATGGAAAAAAGAGAGAGTGAGCAGAGATAAAATGCACAGGCTATAGGGCTGGGTAAGTGCACACACACACACAATGTGTCTGATACTTATCAGGGAAAAGAAAGCGCTTCCAGCTAGGCTGCAAACTTTACCAATGACTTAATTCATACTGCCCTCTGTACATATTTTCTCAAATTTCTTTTCCAGTAAGCCACCACTTTTTTTTTTCTTCTTCATATTTACAGTGTGATCTATTCACTTCAATCATCACCCAGGTATACTTTCCCTGAGCGCTTGGAAAAAAAAATCTTACAGGAAACACTGCAAGTGTCAGATAACCAAAGTGTAACAGTGACGAGTGGGTAAATACAGCTAGAGTAGGTCTTCCAAAGCCATTGTTGGAAATAGGTATGTTTCTCTCTCTTCAGGGGTGCCTGTTGGTTTTTTGTACTTGAGCAACAGCATAGATAAGTGTTTAATACTCTGATGTAGAAACAAATAAACACCTCAGTGGTTTCATGCTGGAAACCTTAATTCAGAGTAGAAAGAAAAACTGGGTCTGTGGATGTATTTTATATTTTTTACTTTAATATATTTTCATTATGTAATGTAAAATTCAGTAGTAATAGTGCTTAGCTGCCATTGTTTCTGTAGAATTTGATGTACACTAATTGTTGCTCATCACATGTTTACAGTTTTGTTTCTTTGTGTATTTTCTTTTTTTTGGAGAGGGGGTAAATTGGTCTTTGTCATTGTCCTTTTAATAAATCTATTTATTTTTAAATACTTAAACAGAAAGCAAACTATTTGTCTGGGTTCATCACAACACTGCCAGTGGTTCTGAAGTTGTCCCAGCCCTGCAGGCATCTTTACACTCTTTGCTTTCCTTAAAGATTATTGGTGTGGTTATTGATTTTTTTTTTCTTCTTCTTCATCTTATGTTGAATGTATTAATTTTGCTTCTTGAAAGTCTAATATATATGAAGTGTAAAGACAGTTCTTCTCTCTCGCTCTATATGGTTAAGTCTGTTTCAGTTGCCTTTCTGAGTTAGGTTGTGCTACCAGAGTGTAATTTTTTTTTTCCTCCAAAAGATTACAGGCTGTGCTTTTATTGTGACAACAATGATGATGAATAAAATATGTTCTAATATCGGTGTGTTTTTATTCCCGTGGGCCCTAATATTGAGTCAACTGCCATACTCGGAGAAATTCACCAGAGGGCGACAAAAGGCAAAGTCTCACTGGGGTTACTCAGTTCATCGTGCTCAAGGCATTTGCTTCACTAAGCATACGCTCTGCTGGGGATAAAAGCTTCGGACTGCATGCACTGTTTCTGCTTTGACAGGGAATTCAGTGACAGCACAGAATCGCGATGGTCGTTGAATCAGTACACTGTAACATGGTAATGTCAAACGTGATCAATTTCATTGTTTCATTGAAATATCTTATGAGGCCTTCAGGTCGTGGGAGAAAAATCGTGAATTCGGCGAATGCGTTATTTGATGTTCAAAAGCACAAACTGGAGATGAAAACCTGAGGTAGAAGAGCAAATATGCACCCTAGCTATACTTACATATTTATATTTTAAAATGCCTGAATTCTATATTTTAGAATTAGATGGGAAATTCTAATTGTTTTCACGGTCACAAAAGTAGAACTAAATTCATTGCTGGATAGAGCGGGAAATTAGAGATTCTACTCTCATGGAAATCTTGTCATTAGTGTCATACATTGCAAGAAAAACAAAGTATAACATGCACATAAATATGGGTGTATATGCATGTGTCCATATGCAGTTACACTAGTAGTGCAAACTGTGTTTGTTTTTTTTTATATTCAGGTATTGCATTTAAGTAACTTTTGAGGTACTTGAGCATTTCTCATTAATACTGAATATTTATATTAAAAGCTGCTTTGCACTTGTACCAAGGTGTGTGTGTGATGGATGTGCAATATCGTACTTTTTATTTGATAGTTACAAATTTCTATTTTCATTTATATGGGTAATGTGGTGCATTGTTACAGAACAGAACGAAAGCTATAGTTATAGCTTCACCTCAACCAGCTATAACTAAAAAATGCTAATTGCAATAAAAGCATGAATAATCTAATGCAGGTGTGTCAAAAAAAACTCTAATCCGACCCAATGGAAAGCATAAAGGGAGGCATAAATTATGGACTTTAAACTGTATTTTCAGTTAAAAGTTTTACGGAATTATCTTTACTGATAAAGACCTCCCGTTTGCTCATTCTTGCTACACCAAATTATTAAGGTAATTGATTTTTTATTTAATGACGGAGTTCTTCCACCTTTATAGAAATGTCTGGGGGGGGACTTGACACTGTTAGTTCTTACGGTTAAGGCCAAAGAGTAGTGTTGACAATGTTTTTTTGTTTTGTTTCATCTACTACAGCAGCATTTATATATCATAAAGACAAAACTGTCATGTTCCGTTGAAACTGTGCTTCTCTTTCTTATATAAAGACATCTTAATGATTTAAATGTGCAATTATCACTGGTTTGGATCACTTAAGTTCAAAGTGGGCTGTATCTGGTCCACGATATAACGTGATTTAGTCATTCCTGATCTAATGTATCAAATGAAAGTATAGCATGTACAGGATTCATTTTAAGTTTTTATGCTTTTGCTTTTAAAATTTCAGCCTTTTATTAATTGAGAAATTTCTTGTAGTTCTACTGAATACTTCTTCCACTAAAGGCTAACCCACTAGATTTATGCAATCGTGTCTCTGTCAGTCAAACATAATGTTTAAGTGTCCTTTGAAAGAGTTTTTTTTTTTTTTTAACTGCTGAAAACCCAGCTTCCTGCCTTGAAACTGAATTTTTACGACGAGCATTTGAATGCATCACCATATCTACATAATAAACTGCGGACATAAACACGAGGCGCACCGCCCTCTAGTGGTGGAGTAAGCTAACTGTCGGCTTGTGTTCGTCCTCTGGCTGATGATGAGCCCTATGGCAAGTGAGAACGGGCAGGCGGCGCGCGCTCAGTACACGCGAGAACCTGCTAAAGGCCGTTGGACTCGTACATTGTAAATTATGTACATAAGTTACTGATATTTTCCGGATACACATGAATGGTGTGTCGGTCAACTTTGAGCCGACAAACCGAGCAGCGAGTGGGAAAATCTTTAGACCAACGGCAAGCATCGTCTGAACTGGATACACGTATCCCAAGTGCTCCGCGCCCGTGTCTCACACAGACCGGGATCGAGGACTCCGGTGGGGATTTTCAACCTGACAACACCGCGACAAGCCTGTAAAATGTAAAGAGGAAAAAAACGACAATAACAAACGAACCCAGCGGATTTTTTTTTCTTTTTGTTTTGCCGAAGCTTTTTTTATTATAAATTTTTTGTGTGTAAAATATTTTTGTAGGCAGAAAGTCCGGTGTAAATCTCCTGTAAATAACACCAAGGTTTGTAGACAGATAGCCTACTATATCCAGTTTTCTGTGAGTTTGCTAGCTATTCAGTCTAAATAACGCTGGACCGACGAGCTGCGATGTTGCATTTGGGTGAGTGATGTTTGTTGTTATTTTCAATTACAGTGCAAATAGTAATTTGCGTGATTACTGGACTGTGGTGCCTCGGTGAGGTGCTGTCATTGTTTTGTCCGTCTGTTTGGGCATTAAGAATTCGCTCAGGAGGTGTTCATCATCCCCGGTGACACATTAATATTCCATTTTAATTCACGCCGTGTTAAAACACTTAAGTGCAGACCTGCGGGCCCTCACACACCAAGAGTGAACCCATCATTAGAGTGATTTGAAATGTGCTCAGGGCACCGAAGTCCTGGAGGGTTGAGGATTTATTTATTTATTTTTTTGTGACGGTGTCAGCCGTCTCAGTCACTATGCTCTCGCCCTGTATCGTGATTGTACTCTATGTTATGCATGGCGTTTCCAAAGTCAGCTGAGCTATCTGCTAGCCAATAGCTGTACATCATGGTGCATGCACATCCCGGCATAACTGTGTTGATACCATGTATTTATATACCTTTAAATAACATGCACGAACCACTGAGTACTGCATGACCAGCCACATCATGGGGGCTTTAAGCAATTTGACAACTAATGTTAGAAAATGAAAATCACCCCTGCTGTCTCCCATCAGCAGCAAAAGGTATTGATAGTATTTATAAATGTATGCATTCCCTTAACTTCAGCATTGATCTATATCAAAGCAGTGGTTTTTATCCAGCTGAGAGTAGTAGTGGTGCATTCAAAACGTTAGAGAGGACGCTTCCGCTTCTTAAAAATAAGAAAAATGCTGACAGGTGCTAAACTCCTGAAATCAACACTATGCTGAGCTCAGAGTACTCCAGCATCCATGAAAGTTCAGTGACTGAGGGAATGGGAAGGCTCATAGGAACTCCAGGAGTGGTAAGCCAATTTAGTGACATGTAATCCTGTTTCAACTTTGGCTGATTAAGGAGCCTTTCCCGCACCTGGACCATAGGAATCTCTCAGAACTGGACAGCTCTGCTCGCAAAGTGGACTGAAAGAGAACAAAAAAAAAAGACAAACAAAAAAAAACGAGGATTAGATAACATATTCCCTCTCTCAGTGAACAGTACTCTGTGTGTGCTACCTACACTCTACTCTCCCATGCTTGACCTGGATTGGACAAAAGTCCTTGTTGTGTTTTCAGCCTTGTGTTTGCCTGATGGGAAGAGAACAAATAATTGTGTGTTTGATCCTGGTGCCCAGCATTCGATATTTTTTCATTGGACTTCACAGAAGAAAGCAACATGTGCGGAAGAACTTGTGCAGTCGAGGTGGAGAAGTAATCACTTGAGTCTCAAGTTTAATATTTGATTTTGTATTCAAATTTAAATAGCATTTATACCTGTTGAACACAGACACATCTGCCTTTCTGTGGTCAACATCTGAGACCTGTGTTGTTCTAAATAGCTTCCGCTTGACATTGGGCCCATTCAAATTTTGGCCAGCGGCTCTTAGACCTTGTGTTACCTCTAACCTGTCTCCCCATATCACTCGGCCTCAATCTCCTCTTTAAATCTCTGTGGGACGAATTTGCAGTTGTGAGAATTTGGACAGATTCAAGTTGTTGTATTAGTCATGTGTGGAAAAGTTAGTGTCGCAGACAGGAAGTGGTTTTATACAGTTAGGTTTTGATCTGCACACAATACTGAGATATATTCAGTGAATCAGTCACTTAGATACAGCCAGATTTCTTTCTTGTTTCTTTTTTTCTTGCCAATTGGATCTGCTAAACATTTCTACATATCCATGACTCCCTGCTACACTGTAACTGAACTCATTCAGTCAAGAAAATCAACAAAGGGATAATATTCAAAGTTCTGCCTCTGACTGGACTAGACTGCAACACATGCAAATGACCTGATAATACAGTTTGCTAAAATAACTTCATGCCTAAATTGCATCTGAAACGACCTTTTTAGCCTTGGAAGTTTGATTACAAGGCATTCCTTTTGTTATTTTTAATGAAGAAAGAGTTTATGAAAAACTTTTGGCCCCGTGGTAATTGTGTCTCTGTAGTAAAAGCGTTCTTATCATTTCCATTACAGAGCAGCTAGCGCCATCTCCCATTTATTTGCTTAATTAACTTTTTTTTGATCTACATTATGCAAATGTAAAAAATAAAACATAGCGGAAAAATTCAGTTTTCTAAATCCAGTGGTAATATTTTCACATTGCCTCTTCTGTCTCATTTTAACCGTGTGAGATTAACCGCACACACGAGACCAAGAAAAGCGAATCCTAACAGTCGAGACGTTGTCACGACGGGACATTTGGTGTTTATAGCTTTAAAAATGACTGGATTAATGATGAGTGGAGAACTGAGCTCTGTTTATTTAAATATTTTTTAACAATTTATTTCTGTTTTTAGGTTTGCACTTAAAGTACATTTATATGCTTATGGTCCTTTAACCTGCTCTCCCTCAGCCTTCTGCACCCAGTCGGGCAGTGACACAGAACATGCCATTGGAAACTATTCCTGCGCTAATATAATCACCTCGTGTTTTCAGCCTTTTCCAAACACTAAAGGTATTTCTCCACTCCTCGTCGTGGACAACTGTAGCTGCTTTTGTTGGTGCAGAAATTTAGCTATAGTCACTGCTTTCATTCACACAAACATTGGCACATATTTTATCAGGCAGCCCCCACCTTTTGTCTGTGCCAGCCCACCGCCCTCCCTTTTTGCTCTCTTGTTCTCTTTCACACACACACATTTTTCCCACCCCTTCTGCCCCACCCCCCCACCCCCACTCAATCACTCCTTCCCTCTGCCTCTGCTGTCCGCCCGCTCCCACCAACTACAATCCCTTGCTGTACCCCTCGCCACTTTATAGTCGCTCATTTTTTTGTCTTTTTCATCTGTATGTCCCCCTCT
>VOQK01014209.1:2640-19590 GCA_015052645.1 Benitochromis conjunctus
ATCAAGCAAAAGGAAAGCAGATAGATAGATAGATAGATAGATAGATAGATAGATAGATAGATAGATAGATAGATAGATAGATAGATAGATAGATAGATAGATAGATAGATAGATAGATGATCTTCACTAAACTCTTCTCTGTTTCAAGGAAAGAGGAAGAAGAGAAGCTAATCACGTATGTGGAAGAGATGAAGGAGAGAATTGACATTGAAAAGAAGAGAGTGGCCATGCTTAAAAAGCATGTTCATCTCCATGACTCATTAAAGACGGAGGACCAGGTAATGAAGCAGAGTGTATTTTATGCTGGACTTTTTTAATGTAATCATCCGATTTTAAATCAAAGCAACCTTAGCAAACTTTTTTTTCCCTCATCTTCTCTACAATTGTCTTACATACAGGATATTATGTTGGATGATCTGGTGAGGAAGGTGACAGAAGTGTATTCCTCGTGCGTCCATAAACGGCCGACCCGACTCAGCACTTTGGAGATGCTGTCTGGTTTTGAGCACCGCATGTCTCTGCTGTTCCAGCAAGTTGAGAGCATCCCAGAGGACGTGCTGAATACACTGAGACGCATCAAGAACAATGAGCGAAGGAGCAGGTTTGTCTCACTGAGTGTAGATATTTGGTAAACAGGGCTAATTTGTGAATAGATAGTGCATTTTATCCATCTGCTTAATCTCCAGTTTGTTTAACTACAGAAAGATAGAAAAGCATTTTGTTCCTGTTTAGAATTCAATTCCTGTCTTTGGTGCATTGATAAAAATCCAGTATACTGTATGACTAACTCTCTTATTACATGCTGTTACACACTCCAGACAGCGAGAGGAAAAACTTAAACTAGAGATGGAGAAACAGAGAGAAAGGATGAAGAAGGGCATTCAGACATCGCTGGGTGAATACAAGAAAACAGTGAGTCACTTAACATAGATTCATACAGCATTATATGCATTGTGTACTTCCATTAAGTCAGTGTGCCACATATATAAATGGTTGTAGTGTGAGGTTGGGGGGTCATCTGCAAAAATGCAGCTCAACACAAAAACACATTTAATGCTCTTCTTACCATTGAGAAATGTTACCTCTAGCTTTGAGAAATAAAGACACTTAGCCTCTGAATGCTCTACCAACAAATCAATTTTAGTTAGCTTAGAAAAAACTCTCATAGCAAGTTATTTTCTACTGATGATTAAAGCTCCACCTTTAAAATCTTATAGTATAGACGAAAGCTCATGCCCAGATGCTTCCCGGTCAAGAAGAAGACTGAAGTTGTTGATGAGGTCATCACCTACATGGAGGACTTCCATGCCTACCTCTTCACTGAGGACTCAGATTAAAAATAAGTACAAATGCACTACTTGTTACACCTGTCTGAGTCCATGTTTTCACAGGGATCGTGTGATAATCACAACTTAGGTCTAAAAAACGGGGAGGATGTGTAAAATGTAAATACAAACAGAATGGATTGATTTGCAAGTCTCACAAATCAATATTTTATTCATAGTAAAGCATATTATATTTTAGTATTTCATGAAACTGTAAATGTGATGGCAGCAAAACATCTGGGAAAAGTTGGGATGATAACGACATGTAAGTGGTAATAAAAAGAAACAGCTGGAGGGACATTGTTGCAACTAATCAGCCTAATTTGCAGTATAAAACTTTTCACCGTTATGAAACAAAAAATACAACAAAGAAGACCCAGAACTGTTGAGCAGCTGGAATCCTAAATCAGACAAAGGGACAACACTCCTGCCTTAAAACTCCAACCACTGGTCTCCTCAGTTTGGAGACCATTGTTCTTAGAAGAAGAGGGGATTCTTCTCAGTGGGAAACATGTCCCTTCCCAACTTTTTTGAGATATGTCACTGCCATCAAATAAAAAGTAGCCATTGCTTTTTAAATTGGTACATTTTAACAATTTTATGTATTCGATATTCTACTGTAAATAATATAAGGGTGTATGAGATTTGATCTCATAATCCCTGCATTCTGTTTACACAGCCTTTCCAATTTTGGGGGGGAATTAGGGTTGTAATAAAGCAGCAGTTATATCTGATGTTCTAATTACAACAGGGCTCATACTGATTCCTCAATAACCTGAATGTTGCCATCCAAAATCATTATTACTTAATGATCAGCCATTTGTGTCTGAATGTCAACTCACTTACAGCTTGGTCATGCTACATTTTTTTGTATTAATGTGTAGTCTGAAAGCTGTTTTCTCTTGTTCTGACTTTCTTAGTGGTGTAAAATCTGTCAGTTCTTAAATTTCTTTCACAACGCCATAATCTCTTAGCCAGCTCAGAAGTATTAACCCCAATAGAGTGCTTACCCTCCCCATTATCATCATCATTGACCCTACTGGTGTCCTCCAATGTAGCCAACCACCAGCTTACCCACTTATTGCACACTGGCCTAAACACTCACACCTCCATCATCCATTACACACAGACTGCCTCTCCTCTGATATTTGTCCTCCTATTATGGCTTTCTAGTCCTTCTCTGTACTGGTCACTGCCAATGCCTTGGCAGTTATTTCTCAGTAAATGACACACACAGACACACACGCACACACACACACGCACATACAAACACATAAACTGTATCAGAAGTATTGATATATAATTTACCACAATTAAATGATTATATTTGTAGTAATCCTTAATGAGTGAGTTTTCTTAAAGGAAAGCGGTGTTTCTTTCATATTCTGAATAAGATAAAAAGACATTGGTCAGTATGTGCTTTTTGCCCATGTAGTTTGTACCTCTCAAGCAGATATATTCAGTGCTCTGCACCACGTGAGTTTGGAGAATTAATTTGAAGAGGTAATACATGCAAAGCACTCACAGGTGAAGAAATTATTTCCTGGTGTGGCATAATATTGGGGCATTTAAATGCATCATTTCTTGAGTTGGAAAATTAAGATGTTTTATTCTTTACATATCGGCGCTCTCAATCTCTTAATGAATATGACAGATGAAGATTAAGATACTTATAAGCAATTTTGAACTGCACTCATCAACTACTGTATTAGGTACACCTGGCTAGCACTGGGTTTGGACCCCCTTTTGCCTTCAGAACTGTCTCTGTGACATAGATTCAACAATGTGATGGAAACATTTGTTATAGATTTTAAATATGACATGATAATATCACACAGTTAATGCAGATTTGTTAGCTGCTCATTTCAAGCAATGATGCAAATCTCCCATTCCATCCCATCCCAGAAGGTGCTCTATTGGATTGGGATAGTTCATTTTCAGAAAGGTTTTTAAAAAAAAGATAGGGCTGGCATTTGTAGTCATTTGTATTTACAAAAATAACAAATGCTCAGGATTATAGAATGGTGACTACAAATAATAAACCTGATGAACATGACAAATTACACACACATTTCAGACACGTATGAGCAGCAGCACAAAATTTCATGCAGCAGTCCCCTGGTAGCAGTCATCATTAACATGTATAACCAGCAGAAATACATAGCTTCCTATGTGAGTCTACGTTTACATTGTTGTAGTTATATTTTGGAAATAGCTGCTATTAAACTTATGTTAGCTGTGTATGTTAAAGTGTCTGTTAGCATTTTTTTTTATTTCAGTTAGAGTAAAATCTAATTTGGGACTTTTAAAAACTATTTTTTTTAGCCATTTGGTCATTTCATGGCTCTCTTTTAGGCCTATCTCTTTATTGGCGTTGAGGAAATTTACAGCCAATTTAAGTATGATAGAAAGTGAACAGCTGCTTCGTTTACAGCTCTTGCAAAATGTAAATATTGTATTGGAACAAAGTTACAATGAAAAATAGCTGCGGTCATGTTCCAAGGCTTGCCGACAGACTGGTATGTTTAAAACACACGGGTCTGTTAATAAACAACCTTTAACTGCAAATTAATCTTCAAAGTTGTAAGAAATAAAATATATTTGCAATATTTATGTATTTTTCTTATGTTTCATTGTGGTGATGCTAAAGTATAACAGCACTGTTTCTTTTGTGCTTAAAGAAATCATTAAAATTCACCATACCTTATAATTATAAAGCTATCATTAAATTATCCAACTGTTTTCTTCTTATCCTGTTTACAATGGGCCTTCACAAAACACAAAAACTTCAATTTTCCCATAGCAGAGCACAGTACATCACACCGCAGTGGGAAAAAAATTCAGCCAGAGCTTAAAGCTGTATCAAAAGCCTCACAGTTCCTGAACAGCCGCCTTCAGAGGGGGTGACTCTTAGAATGCCTCAGCTTGTTTGTCTCATGGTTTAAGTGGTGCACATAGCCATGGAAAGATCATTAAATCACTGTTTTACCACTTGGCTTAATCCCCACAACAAAAGGAGAAGATACAAAAAAAAAAGGAGAAACTGGAGAGAAAAAAATGGTGGGTGAGATTAAGTAGAAACTTGATGGATCTAATCTGACGGCTCTGTTTCCCAGCGTTGCCAAGGGGAGTTAAGAATCTTGATTCCACATCTCCCAGTCTGAAGAGTGGCTGCTGAACGGACATTCCCCGTTTACCCCTGCAGTGGCTACACCCTCCCTTGTAGTGTCCGCTGCTGTGGCCATCTGCCGGATTACCCAGCAGGATATATTTTTATAGAGAGCATCCTATTCATATCCTGCCTGCAAAGGTTTACATTAAGGTTGAACTCGGGTGCACTTACAATGGCAGATGAAATAGGCTCTATCCTTCTTACAGCACCCCTCCCCATCTTCTCACTGTTTGGCAGACAGATAGCAGTGGGTTGAAAGGGGGTGCTTCACTGTGGCATGAAAGAGGATCTCATGCGATGCCACTGTCTGCTGCTGATTTTTTTCAGGCACTGACAATAAAGTGGTGCCCAGCATGAAAAAAAACATTTGTATGTGCCAAGTGCGATTGTTTCTTCTAATAGGCATCAACAGGCCAACTTCGCTGTGTTACCATACAGGTGAACTCATTCCTGGGAAAATGTTTTTCTCTTTCTCAGCCTCGTAGGCGCGATGGCGTCCCCCTTTTTCCTCGGCCTAACGGGATTAGTCGTGCCAGTGCTACCCCGGCTGTCATGGTACTGTCTACTTCCCATCTCTCTTCTGGGCCTCTAATGTGATTAACCCATTCCCTGTGGTCCAAATGGTTCTGGAGGGTGGGTAGAGGGAAGGGGGTGGAGGGGAGCGCCCCCTTGGCATGTTCCACCCCATGGCTAACGTACCATCATTGGTACTTTTGTCGGGCAGGAAGGACTAAGGTCGGAGGTCTGTTAGGGCGTGGAGATGACTACAAGTGTCTAAAGAAAGAACTCATAGAGGCTGACACCTACATGTTAAAAAGTAATGATGTCACTGAAATCATTTTAGCAGTCGTTTCATATCGATTTTCTTAAAATCATCATTATGGACCCTCTGGCTATTAAGACTTTTCAAAATCTGGTTCTTGCCTGTTTAAGTCTGGTCACATTCCATACAGGCCCCTCAATCAGTAATGAAAATCTGGTAAAGCTGATTTGTATTATGACTTTTGCTTTCAAAGACTGCAGCCCTGAATATTGACTGCTTTTTAAGTGGAGACAATAAAAATTGCCTACGCCCATCATCTTGTCAAACGTCAGCGTTGCGGGGCTTCGCCTGTTTAACACATGTCACGCTCATTTTCAACTCATCTGCTGCAAGTCTTCTTCAGGGCATCTGCTGCACGCCGAGGATCACATGCCCTTTGGCACTGCTCAGAGGGAGAAGCCTCAGACCCAAGAGCGACATACAAAACCCGGAGCTGAAATCACCTTTGCAGCGGCAAGCACTTGTCACTACACATTATATATCTGTGCGGTGACATACGGCATACTGTAGCCTCTCAGTATAATGAGGAAAATTCATTAACATGTGCGTGTTAACTGTTATGTTAACAAATTAGATTCCTGATGAAAAGGCCAGACTCTAGACAAGTTTGTTGTTTACAGGAAAAATGACACTATTAAAAAACATGAAAACTTTTCTTTTATTATAATCATGTTTATTCAATTTACACCTTACCTCAAAAATGAAAAACTACTTGCTATTAAGTCTTTTAAAAAAAATTTCTACGTAGTAGTGTTTTTATATGGAAAATTTGCGGCAAGCTACACAATTATATTATTATGAGAATTTTATTAAATAGATTTTAATAAGTATCTGTTAATCCTGGTTGAAGTTTGAAGAGTACAGATGATAGAACAAAACTGTCAACCTGGTCCAACGACGTCAATCCTCACGCTGCGCTCAGAAGGGTTCACGTGAGTCCACAGCCATGGTCGGGCGACAGCACGGAGAATTAGGAGTCTTAATTAAGATTTTCTTACACCTCTACATGTGCTGTTCGAATGCGAGACAACAGGCTTGAATAGGGTGGGGGCACGGTGGATTTTTAAACAGCTGCCTGCACTGAAACAAACCCCAAAGTTGACGTGAGGATCCACACGATGCAAGAATGTGTGTCAGTTTAGCCATTCCTTCAAAGAGTATTCATGTGATGGTGTGTGTGTGTGTGTGTGTGTGTCGGAGAAAGGTGTCAGTATGTGCACTTATCTACATTAAGTGTATATGTTTACACTTTAGACACTGGTTAAAGAGAAAAGGGACAACAATCGGACATTGTGGTTGAAAGACAATGCCATGCTTGAGGGGGTAGCACCCCTTGTGTGGAGATTTGGTGGGTTTCCAATCCTGATATCCAACCGAGCACCATGTAATGGAAGGTGACGCTTATTGTATTAGTAAGGGCTAATGAGTGTCTAAAAGCCTGTGTGACTGTGTGCGCCGAGGAATCTCATCGTGTGTGGGGGTGGTAGGAAGAACAATATATCTGCTAAGTAGAGGAGACCATGAAGTGCAGCATGGAGAAAAAAAACAGGTCCATCATCAATGCAAAACTCAGAAGGCACGCGAGGCCTCAGAGTTCTGTGCATTTAGGTTGTAATAAAGATATAAAGAGGAGAAAACGAGGAGGTATTTTAATTCATGATAAGTTTAGACAGGTAAACTTTAGTTAACATTGTCATGAATCACAGTTGGGTGCGTTTACATTGAAGCTTTCTTTGACCAAGGCACGTAAAACGCCCACTTCTCTTTCAGACCGAGTGAAAAAAAATATTGAGGTTTCCCTGATCACTATATGAAAACGACCATTTACAAATGAATGGCAAACACAAAATATAAAGGTTTGTTTTATTTTAGGAAATGTAAAGGGTGGCAGTTAAAACAGCATGATATTCGTTAAAGTTAGCTCCTTATCTTTAAATTTCATACGAGTTTCTGCATCTACTGGTTGATTTATATATAAGCCCAAAAATGACATAAAATTTAGAAATTAGTAGCCATCCTCATGTGCAATCTCCTGATTTGTATGAAGATGTGATGCTGGCATGTTTAGATGATTTAATTTATTTTATTTTTTAATGTATGTTTAGATTTAAAGACCAAAATATGTTTTAAGGTGACAGTCTTGCATCATATTACATAATGGTTAGGTAATAGTTCCAACTCTATGGCTTTCAATGACTATAAAGCTGACCAAAATACATGCAGCACATGTGGCCTGTAAAATGGTACAGTACCACCTATTGACCACAAGGTGGATACCTAACTAAATGAATTGAGCTTCATTAGGTGGAGTGGTATCCTTACCCTTCAGCCATTTTTTAGGTTCTTTTTTAAATTCTGGTGTTCTATGGTGTTTTGGAAACATCCATAATTTGAAAAGAGTCTTTTTCTTATTTCATCAGATCAAACTGATTTTATATAATCCATTACAGTAAGTCTCTTAATTCTTTGTCCACACTTTTTTTTAATTTTAACTTCTGGTACTGGCAATATAGGGGTACAATGTATGTGCCACAGTGTATTGCTTTTGGTTTCAGTACATAGATCCAAAAGTTGTTTGGTTTTCAGGTTGGCACCTCTCATAGAAAGATTATGGGCACTCAAAGTCAATACAGGCCCTTTACACAAGATTTATTTCCTAATTTTGCATTTACTGGGTTACTGAACCCATAACACAAAAGCCTGAATCCTGTAAAAGCCTGTAAAAGCCTGTATGCCTTTGCATACTTAATATCTATGCTTACAAATGCTGTTTAATTTATAAGGCCCCAGGTTTGTTAGCTGCTGACTTGATTAGCTATTGTTGAAGTCATTCGACTCAGTTCAGTTCAGTGCAATTTCTATAGCATCACATCACAACAGCACTAGCCTTAAGACTAGTGGTTAGCATACAGTACTTGCTCCAACCTACAGCATATTGGTTTGAATAATGTAGCCAGTATAAAAAACACCCCACATTTACACATAAATGCAAATAAATACAGAAGTCACTTATAGCTGTACTTTTCTTGAAGCCCCCCCACCCCGGTTTTTAGTCTTTGCCCAGGCTAATTTTCAGGTTAGCTTAGCAATGCAGCCAGCTAATTGGGAGCTGCACTTCTACTGGATTTGTGCTCAGTTAGAGCTGTGCTTTATTGTCACTGAAACTCCTGCCAAGCATTTAAGCAAACAGCCCTCACCTAGGCCAAGATGGCAATGAAGCAGCTGACAGTGGACACTTCTGTCAATGACCATTACAATAATCAGGTGTGAGCAATTTAATTGTCACAATCCCCGAGTGAAAATTGTTTCAACATTCTGCATATGTTTTCCTTATTTATATTACAACTGAATATACTTTCTGACCGACATCCTATTGTGGCAACACACCAGCGCCTTGTTGAATAACATTGTGATGAACTGCAGGATTCACTGCTTCAGTAATCTGTTACCTGAGTGAACAGACCGGATGCTTACAGTTAACTATGTACCATAACTGAAGATAAATTAGGATTTAAATGATGATGATTTATTGCATATGGTACCAACAGTGATGTTTATTTTTATGTTAAAAGTATCTGCACTTCCAGCATTTCATTTAGTCAAATTATCTGCTGTATTTCATTCCCTGCTGATTGGGATGGCTTCAACTGCTAGGAAATAATTCTGAGCTAAAGCTTTAATTGCAACACACATTTCAGTGGTGTAAAAAGATATAACACTTTAAAAATATATATGAAAGGCTAATTGTTGCATAACATGAACAACCTTTACAGAAAAATGATTCTAAACATAATCTCCTTCAATGTGCCACCTATAGTACCGTTCTTCACCATCACAGACCAGTGTGAATACTGGAATTCCTGTCATTGTTCAGGATTTATGAATGCCCTAATTTGTTGCCAGATCACAAATTTGCCATTGCGCATTGCTGCAAATGCTTTCACCGATGGACGGCTGTGAAAAATAATGTCGTCAAACCAGGAGGCTGTCAAGTGAAGGCACATGGCCCACTGGAGATATACTGACATCAAGGAGCTGAAATGCAAGCAGGCTTTTTCAACCGGCCGGTGGAGTCTAATACTTGGCACACAGGTCAGCTTCAGTGCACTCATCTGAACGTAACTCAGGTTGACACAATTTGACCTCAGCCAATACCCCCTCTGCCTGCCTTTGTTTTCACATTCTCCCCTGGGAATTGCATTTAATACTATCCTTAGACATTGTATTAAAAAAATTTCAAGTCTTCTAAGCTCTCATTTCTCAACATTTGCTTTTCTATTATTTCCCAGAACTCCTCGTCCTTTCAGAAACGGCCCTTTATAGACCTTCTGACAGAATTGTTTCTCTTGGCTTGCCCTTCAAAGAAAAGGCTCCTTTAGTGGATTGAATGAAGAGGCTATTGTTGCTAGCTTAACGCCAATGTTTTTAATACTTAACATTTTAAACCTATATGTTTTTTAATCATTTAAAAATATCTCCACTTTTGCACTTTTGCCTCATGAGTGGAAGTCTAAATGTTGCTAAACTTTCCATAAGGCATGTTAAACAATTTGGACCCAGTGATTCCAAAGGTTTCGCAGTCAAGTGAATGGCAAAAAAGCAATATGTTTAATGAAGCTCAGTGCAAAAAGAATTTAATCTTTGCTTTCTTCTGTGGCTTTGAGCTTAGCATCAGGCTATGCGGCGACTAAACATTTGTTTTTGTAAAGCAGCGATCACCTGTTCGCACAGGTCTGCACATTTAGTTTTGGGGGAAATGTTTGGTTTGATGTTGAAATCCCACTTCTTTTTGCACAGTGAAGCTGTAAATGTTAAGATGCCAAATGTAGCATCCTTTCATTCAGTTTATTTTCATTTTCAAAATGCTTTTTCTTTCAGTAACAGTGGAAGAAAAGATGAGTTTCTTAGAGTAAGTCTTAAAGCAAAATGTAAATTTTCTTTCTTTTCAGTCAGTGAAATAAGTTTTATGATGAAAGAACACATTGCCAAACACAGTTCGCCTTCCTAGTGGCTTGGTGATGTTTTCCATGTCGTTGGGCATGCAGTGCAAATATTTGAAAACTCATTTAAATTCTTTTAGGGTGAATCCAAACAAAAATAATAAAAAAAAAACACCCATCATTTAGAGGTAGCAGGTGGGGATGATTGTGCATGGTTGACCGATCAGAAATAAAAAGATGCCAGAAAGAGCATTCAAAAAGGGAAGGACGATGTTCCTCATTTCCTAATTAGCGTTTGGATTCTCCTTCCTTATCCCACGTCGTTGCAACAAACCAACAAAAAAGTTGAGTTAAGCCACAAAACCCTGTGTGTCTTTTCAGAGGAAATGGCTCCCTTGCGGGGCCCGGTGCAGCCGTGTTTATTTTCTAACACTGAATGGGTGTGAGGTGTGAGGTCAACCCACCGTGATGCTGTAAATACTAACAGGGCCTGCTGGTAATGAGCGAGGCCACGGGTGAGCTCTCTATTCAACCCTTTAACCAAAAGAAACTGAACAGGGAGCAGTGCTTTTCTTGAACAAAGGTACACATAAAAAGAGATACATTTAGAGCAGACAAAAAAGAGAAACTAATTGTCATTGATCTCAGATTAATCTTGTCTGTAACTTCAGCTGCTAGCCTTTTGTTGAATTTAATGCTTTAATATAGACCAGCATAAGTAAATTCCCTTATAGTAATAAATGTTTAAAAGGGCCATAGCTAGCAATGATACACTGATCCTCATCAACATATTTTGTGATGGGAAAAATGTGCTGGTCTATGCTGAAGAAGCTAACAAAAAAGAAAAGAAAATGTCATTTGTGAATATTAAATATATTTTATTTTGTTCATATTCTGACAAAATAAATAACTCTCTACTTCTCTTCTTAGCAGAATTAACCTTATCATGATGGAAATCAGAGAATAAAAGCTAAGGGAAAGGAGAATAACACAGTTGTGCTGTATTTCAATAGTAAATCACAAACCTTGGGATTTATGGACCTTTGTCTTGAGTTTATTTTTATGTCATTTTCTTGTCTGCCTAAACTATAGTATTTCATAGATAGCTTTTGTGGGATATGACTGTGCAGTTTGCCTGGAGTAGGAGCTCCTATGGCGGCCTGTGGAGATCTGCCAAGCTGATGTTAAATGAAGCATGAGGATCATTATATACAACTACCTTCATATGATAATGAAGGAGGCTTGATTTTTATCTGGATTAGATAAACTTGCTTTATATATTTGGCCACGGGCATGGTTCATTACTGGGTTTTTAAAGAAAATTTATCTTAAACTAATCCCCATGTCCCAGCTGAACCGGGCAGAGAGCATACATGTCATTGCAGACAACCCGAGGACATGCAGCTTGGTCTTTTCAAGACGATTGTAGAACCTCGTATTCTAGTAGAAGACTTGTACCGCATCCTCATAGCCGACCAGCAGATTTATCTGTCTATATAGTAAAATATTAGTCTACACAGTAGATTGGTCAGATCTTGTTGTGACGTTTTCTCCCCTGACAATCAGTCAGTGAGAAGTTAGCAGGTTAATACTTAAAGAGGCTGGCAGCACCTTTTTGCAGCACCAGATTTCTCACTGACTAACTGCAGTTGCACTGTTTGCCCATAGGATGTCACTATATATATGGTTATCTTAAAACATCTGTTGTCATAGAGTGTTTGTGTCTGGCAACTTATCATAGTGCTAATGAAACTTGCTTGTTTCTCACTACTGTGAAGTTATTCATCTATAGAGTAAATTTAAATAGAGTAGCACTAAAGTAAAATAATTAATAAAAAAGCACAATGGCGTTGCATTACATAACAGGCCATTTAGCTGTGGTGCAAGCTGAACACACAAAGAAGTTACACCAACAGCAGCAGCCTGGCAGTCTATGATAATGTGGATCGCTGTCAAAATAAAGAACAAAATAAAAGGGGCAGATATCACTTGTTGCACTTATTATTGCTAAATAATTCTACATATCTGGAGTTTCTGAGATTTAAACTCCAGTATACTGAGCCTTGTTATAGTTTTCACAGATGTGAGTGAGTGTTAAACTAGGTCAGCAATTTGGCACTGATGGTCTGTAAAAGGTACTATCTCAACAGTAACAACGTATGAGGTGTTGTGCTGCATGTCAGGTCTAAGTCGTCCAGGAAAATGAAAACAATAAAAACTGAAAAACACACTGTGTTGATGGAATGCACAAATCCCAGAGGATGATTTTTATTGTTTTTATCTTATGTGAATAAAACAAATTGTTTATTTGGTCCATTTATTATGTTCATACAAGAGACATAATACATTTACTGTAGTAATGAGGACTGTATAGCACATAGTTTATGTTACAGTATGATAGCGGTGTGGATTGTAGAATTGTTAAACAGCCAAAATGTGGACAGCAGAAGGTTTAACAAAAAGTGAGCTTTAGTAACTAATACAAATCCAACAAAAAAATAGTAAAATAGGAAAAAACCAAAGGAGACTAATGGAAGCATTTAACAAGATGAACGGGACAAGTAAAAACAGAAGGACGAGGCATACACAGAATGAGACAGAGGGAGTCGAAGACAACAGCTACAAGTACTAAGCAACAAATTCAAACACCAGAAAACACCCAAAAGGCTGAACTCATCCCAAGCATAAACATAAAGTAAACAGAAACCAGAGACATGGTTATATAACAAGGAAAATTAGACAAACTAGAATAACAAAAAAAAAACCCAACAAAAAACCAACTGGATTCCCAAAACTTCAAACAGAAGAACGGAAAGCCTAAACAGAAAGTCAAACTTGAATATGTGAACTAAGAATTCAAAACAGGAAACAGGGATCAAAGCAGGAAACTGTGTCAGTCTGCCCAGCACAAGATTCCTGCTGGTAACAATCTAAACTTGGATGTATCATGCAAGAGCAGCTAGACTTTCACTGTTTAACAAAGACAGGTAAAACTAAAACTCTCTTTGCTATTCAGGGTGCAAGATAAATACGTGCATGCATTTATGTGCAAAAGATAACTTGTGAGCTGAAGATTAAGAAAAAAAAGCCTACACCTGCACGTGTTCCTCATGTACTACCCCTGACTGCCACTGTTGCTGTTTATCCTCCTAAGAAACAGTTAGGAGGTCATATCTAACAGAGATAGGACTCATTTCTTTTTTTTGCTTTTATGCAGGGTGCAGTTAAATGTCATCCACGTGTCAGCGGACATAAACAAGGTTTTTGTATTGAATCGCACCAGCATGTCAGAGTTGTGTTTGGGGACGTTTAATATTTGTGCTAAAACCTCAGGTTGTCTGCTTCTTTGTTAAACAGAGATTTGATTAAAAAAAAGGACAACTTTCTCCTCTGATATTGTTTTAGCAGACACTGTAACCTTTAAATACCTATAGCTGTTTTTAATCCAAATAAAATCAAGGCTAATGCTTCATTACTGGGTATTTTTACATAATGATCCTCATGCTGCTGCTGTTAATTTTTTTATTAACGCAATTACCAGGCTCTTAGTGGACTGGGTCAGAGAGGTCTAATTACCCTGCGTCATGCTGGTAAATAGTTGGAGGTGTCTCTGAGCAGGTGGCCCTGGAGGTAAGAGGGAGACATGGGGCATACCGAGGCGGGCAATTACTGGATGAATTTCACTTTAATAAATGTTGAGCTACATTTGGAAATTCAGATAACAGAGCTTTCTGCCTAATGGGTGCTGCACTGAGGCCACTTGAGCAAGAAAATGATCTGAAAGAGGGTTTAATTAACACAAGCTACATGATCCAGGGAGCGCATGACAGAATGTTAAAGTGAGGGGGAGAGCACGCAGTACAGGGATAGTATGAAAATTAGTGAGGGGGAGAGTGAGGTGGGGAGGAGTGGTCGGTATGCCAACTTTTATTTCACAGGTTTAAAGGCTGAAATGTGCTCCTGGTTTCTCACATTACTACAGGAATGAGAGTGAGTCACAAAATAACACATGTATACACTAATACAAAAGACACGAGTGCAGAGCCTGTGGGCAAACACCTCAAAATATAGCTCGGTTAGATCGCATCATGCTGCATATTCATGCTACGTAGAATATTTGACTTTGACATTATAAGGAAATCAGATCAAGTTATCATCACCGGCTAAGGATATTTCATAACTTGATAATGATGAACAAAAGTACCCAGTCTTTTTTGATATTTAGTCAGACTTTGTGTTCATGTTGGATATAATAATATTTGCTATCAGGGAAATGAATTCAAAGAATACGCACATTGTATTTGCTCACAATGGTGGTTGCTTACACTATGCGGTATAGTGTAAGCAACCACGATTGTAACAGAAATCCCTCCTAGATATTGAACAATGAACTATAAGCAGTATTATTGCAAGTTGGAACCATTTAAGAACCACAGCAACTGAGTTATGCTAACTAAATGACTGCAGCAATATCAGCACGAAAACTGTGTGCCGAGAGCTTCATGGTATGGGTTTCCATGGCCAGCTAGCTCCTTTAGGTCTAATGCGTAGGTGGCCCAGTACTTTAGTCTGTATACTTTATTTTAAAATGGCAAAAGTGAGGTCAGCATATGTGCAAAAACATGAGGCTGTAGACAGCTCTAAACGCTCTATTTCAGACAGTTTTCTGTACTCTTGGCTCTCTATGATGTAGAAGAGAGCAGGTGTCTCTAATATGCTAATCTTAGGCCCACAGCTCTGGCTATCAGCAGAGATGCCTTGCTACCCACCCACCAACTTATACAGATCTTCTGTTTACAAGGGGCAGCCAGTCAGAAGAAAGCTAAAAATTATGGAACTTGAAATGATCGTAACAATTAATAATATTTATTACAGACTGAAGAAAACCTCACTACTGGAGACATGCATCTCTTATGATTGACTGTTTTGAAAGTTAGTGTGGTTAGGTTTATTAGGGATTCGAAGTTGGCCCTAGGTGTGAATGTGAGTGTGAATGGTTGTCTGTCTTGCTGTGTTAGCCCTTTTTTGTCTGCGACACATGTTACAGATTGCTTAAATATTCTATAGGTGTTCAAATATAATTCAGCAAACCATTAAGTGACCGGCTCATACTCTGTATGGAAAGCTCGATGTTTCCTAAATCATTTATTAATGATTTTCTTCAAGGCTGTCGCTCCTCTGTACTTTATTTTCCTGCTGTGTTGAACAAATGCAGTGACCGAGGAATCCGTTGCAAACTTTCTTGACTTTTTACCTCTACCTGAAATTACTGCAAATAGCAAAAGTATTGCTTCAACCTGATTGTGCAGCATCGAAATGAATCTCCTAGTTTCCAGCTTTTTGATGATGCACAACACTTCTAAGTGGTACCTACTGTTGACCCTGGAGTTACTATACAACAGCCCTGCTACCTCAACCCCCCCAACTCAGCAATGTTATACAATGAGTGCTCTCAGCTATTTATAGTTGGTGGTTACTTAGATGAAATGTTTTTTAAAGGGAAATCAGGAAGAATGCATATATATGCACATGAGATAGCTTAGCATGCGGTGACATAATCACATGTTTGAAAAGTTTTTGCACATGTAATTCAGTGTTGCACCTGCATTACGTGTTACAGAAAGGACTGTATTTTGGCCTGTAGCTCATGTCACTTTTGATGTTTTTAGTGTTTGTCGCGCTAAAGCCTCACCGTATAGGTCTGTGTTGTGTGTATAGAAAGAGGACGCAGGGTTTTGTTTTTGTTTAAACAGTGTATATGTGTGGTTTTGTGCATGTAAGGTCCTCATGGTTTTACACACCGCGGTCTCCCTCCACTCTCCACAGGAGCTAAAAGCCCCGAAACAGAACGGTAATTGCCCAATTAGGGCCCTCGCTCTGTGGGCTGCAGAGCACTATGCGCCTCCACATGCTCACAGAGTCAGATAATTGAGCTGAAAGCAAATGAACGGATGGCAGACAAACAAGCTACTAGAAAATAATTACTTGGAGTGTTTCTTTTCAGTACCTGTACAGCGAATTTCATTATTGTCAATAGCCTCTAAAGCTGCTCGAAACTGTGGTATTTGTCATTTTCATAGAGACTTGATAATGACATTAATTTGTCTTAATGGGTTGGTTCTATTGTTAAAAATAGTAAAATGAGCAGAAATTGTCTTTCCTCAGCAGGTAGAGAGGACTTCACCACACTCCTGTCAGGCATGAGGAGATAATTTGGTGTGCTTGTCAAATTTCCAATAATTTGTTATATGGAACATGAGTAATGCTAATACCATTAATGTCCATTTTCCTCTAAATTCATTACTGCCCTTTTTCCCTTTTATGTTTTTAATGCCTCTGCCATTTTTCTGTGCTTCAAGAGGTTATACCAGGACTGATTAAAAACATGCACATTTATACTTTTGCCTCATACACACACGTGCATACAGACATAAACACGTCATTTGAAATCTGTAAGATATGCCTCACATCAGTACTCGTCCTAAACAAGTAAAGTGTCTCTTAAGCCTGAAATATCATTTCTGTTTGTTAGGGAAATGTTAGACCACAAACAAAAACAATAACAGTATCAGCTTTAAATTGTAAAATGGTAAATAATCTAAATTGGCCACTTGGTTTCATTTAACATTGCTATGACTGCTGCTAGAAGATGAATTTTATAGCACTATTTGTTGCAATTTGCACATTTTA
>VOQK01014209.1:19610-34053 GCA_015052645.1 Benitochromis conjunctus
TTTGTTTAATACTGTACTGTATTTTTCTACATACCTGCATTATCCATATTTCACAGATGTGATGTGAAAATACTTCAGATTTCTTTAATAGTTTTTTTTATTTAGTTTTGAAAGTATAATTTTTTCACATACATTTTAAGAAAAGATTGCATGCATGTGTAGAAAGAATACAAAAATGTAAAATTATTTATTATGAATTAAAATGTTAATAAATAAAACAATGGATTTCCAAAAGTTATATTTTTAGTATATGTAAACTAAAAGATTACAGTCACCTTAAATACAAAAGAACAGTGCATGAATTAATTATCCACAAAATAATGACTGTACTTTGAAATAAAAACCTGGTCATTCTACTAATAATTTTCATCCAAACCAGTAATTAATTTTTAACTTTTATTTATAAGATTTTTTAAAATTAGAATTAAAAAAGTAATTTTACAGTAAAGTCTATTTGTTTAAAAAGTGTACTTCAACTGATAAAATTCATTACTGGAAATTCATCAGTGAACACGATAAAACAAATGTAAGAACTTAACATTTTTTTATTTGAATGTATGTATTTATTTTTATTTCTAAAACCACAGACAACATAAAAATATATATAAAAGCACAATGTACTAATTTATTTTCCAACTATCTCACAGAATTAATAAAATCTTGCTAAAGATAACAAAAAATCCCTGAAATGAAAATAAACGTTTTAAAAAAGTGTTTAAATTTTGAGCAATGGTACTCTGTTACAGTCGGATATAAAAGAGGCAGCTGCTTGGAGGTGATTCTACATTTACCTCAGTTGATGGCTCATTGTCCGCATGTTGACAAAACATCCCAGTTTTTCTGCACACAATTAGTCAAGATGTCAAGTTGAGCAATTTCTCATCTCATTCCTTCACTGTGCAGCCAATAATGTGTGCAGTAGAAGGAAGAAGAAACGGACAGCAATATTAAACACAAAATCGAATCTGCTTGGGGTTTATTGTTTTTAAAGCAGACTCTCTAACAAGCAGTTATTTGATAATTAAATTACTGAACTGGGACTCTTCTAGAAATTATTCATCTAATGCTTAATTTATTGTCCCCTAAATGATCTTACACACTTTATTAATACTGGATTATAGAAAAATGTTTTATAAATGCCCGGTAGATAGCTGTAAAACTTATAGTATATTGCAATGTCAATAAAAATTAAATTGCTCATTGTGTTTACTGTACGTTTTAGTTGAAAGGGCTCTCCTGATTGACTGTTGCCTCAGTGAATATAACAGCCTGCAGAGGGCGCTGGTAAATAAAATGAGGTGCCTATGGCATACAGTAACAAATATTGTTGTAAAACAAACCAAACATATCTGACTTTATTATTCACTTACACTTGATGTTGTAGTCTAGGGGCTGTACAATTTCCATTTTGTACAGATTGTAATATTCCCCATTTCTTAATTGTAATATTAAGAAACTCAAGCCATGATTCAGTACAGGGCTTTTATAGTGCTCAGTAATAAAAATGAAATATAAATCTAATTTATAATCTGTTAAACTTCTTGTCAAGCTTTTATAGTAAGTAGATAAATAAGACAAGTAAGTTGCTAAAGCATTTAAGAATACTTTTAATAAACTGAAGAATTCAACAACGACCACAGGTGTGCAGCCAAAAATGCTTAACATACGATTCTTAATATGATAAAAGAAATGTATGCTGTGTCTAGGATTCATTTGCTCTTTGCTCTGCATTTTTGTGCAGTATAAAAATGTTGCATCCCTGTTATCATTACTGTCTAAATCTAATAACCGTAACGTCAATTATGGCTAATCCTCTGTCATTTTTTTTATCTCCTGTTTATAATATAGGTGTCTTTGACAACAATACAGGAAATCGGGCCTGTGTTTGTAGATTATACTGAAACGAAATGAAGACCATAATTTAACCCGTTTCATCTGGGAACAAATTTCATTTTATTACACACACATTTTTGTCAGTCTTCTGACTTCAGACAGCTTGCTGTGTTTAGTCAGAGGGTACTTCCATTCACATTTACCAATTATTCAAATATTTTTAGTTGTGTGTGTGACTCAGATTTAATGACACTGACTGAAATGGGTACTCTTTTCATAATCTTAGCTGAACATCATTTTATCATTTTCATTTGCACATGCAGTGTTCTGTCATTGTCATGTGTATAAATGATTGTGCATACAACTTTACAAACTTGTTATAAAACCATAGATAAATAAGTTCTTTCAAAACTGTAGAAACATTTAAACAAACACTGAAAAATGTGTCTTTATCAAAGGCGTGATTTTTTTCACTCCTATGTTGAATTGCACTATAATTCAATAGAACCGCAAAACCCATTTTGCCAAACCCCGTCTTCACAGGGGGGAAACAATCAAAATGTAGCTTTGCTAGTACAATGAATGCAAGTCTGTCTAGTGTTAGCCTACAATGTCCTATTTGTTTCATAATAAGATCAGCATATATTGAAATTTGGTTTTATCTGTAAATAAGACTTATGCAAGCATAATCTGTAAATCTCTTTTTAAAACTTGCTGGTGAGTCATTTTGAAACCATCATATTATTACAGAAGCATTACTGTACGTCCAAGTGATACTTCTGTCTGTATTTAGTTGTCTGTGAGTCTTTTTATATTGCTTGAAACGTCACAAAGTGGTTTAAGTGCCAGCGGATCACTGTTTGACATGATGACTGAGCTCATGATTCATTTGTGAGGCCTGTTTGGAGATTCTTATGTAACACTCGGTTGAATAATACTTTTTAAATAGAGACACTCTTACTTTCCACAACCACTGATAGGATATTATGTCTGAATGTGAGATATCATGGGATTTTTACAGTAAAAAAGAAAAAAGCAAAACAGCATAAAGAGCAGAAAAATGGGATGCAAAAAAAAAAAAAAAAAAAAAAAAAAAAAAAAAAAAAGGAAAGAAAAAAAAAAAAAAAAAAAAAATACAGTTAGGTCCATATATATTTGGACAGAGACAACTTTTTCCTAATTTTGCTTCTGTACATTACCACAATGAATTTTAAATGAAGCAACTCAGATGCAGTTGAAGTGCAGACTTTCAGCTTTAATTCAGTGGGTTGAACAGAAAGATTGCATTAAAATGTGAGAAACCAAAGCCTTTTTTTTTTTTTTTAAACACAAACTCGTCATTTCAGGGGCTCAAAAGTAATTGGTCAAATTATAATAACTGAAAATAAAACGTCCATTTCTAATAAATGGTTGAAAACCCTTTGCTGAAATCTTGAACTCCTGGATATCACCAGATGCTGGGTTTTCTTCTTTTTAATCCTCTGCCAGACGTTTACTGCAGCAGCTTTCAGTTGCTGTTTGTTTGTGGGCCTTTCTGTCAAAGTTTAGTCTTCAACAAATGAAATGCTCAGTTGGGTTAAGATCAGACTGACTTGACCAGTCAAGAATATTCCACTTCTTTGCTTTTATAAACTCCTGAGTTGCTTTGGCTGTATGTGTTTGGGTCACTGTCCATCTCTATTATGAAACACTGTTCAGTCAGTTTAACTGCATTTAGCTGGCTTAGAGCAGACTGTCTGTCTCTGAATGGCTCAGAATTCAGAAGCCATGCACACCCAAACCATCACACTGGCTCCAACGTGTTTTACAGATGTTGTGGTATGCTTACCACACCTTCTTTATACCTTTTTCTTGCCATCATTCTGGTAGAGGTTGATCTTGGTTTCATCTGTCCAAAGAATATTTTTCCAGATCTGTGCTGGCTTTTTAGATGTCTTTAACAAAGTCAAATGTAACCTTTCTGTTCTTGAGGCTTATGAGTAGCTTGCACCTTGCAGTGAACTTTCTGTACTTACTTTCACACAGTAAAGTCTTTATGGTAGACTTGGATATCAATACGCCTACCTCCTGGAGAGTGTTGTTCACTTGGTTGTGAAGGAGCTTCTCATCACCATTGAAATGATTCTGCAGTCATCACCACTTTGAACGTCCATCAATGTCCAGGTCTTTTTGCATTGCAGAGTTCATAGGTGCTTTCTTTCATTTCTCAGGATGTACCAAACTGTAGATTTTGTCACTCCTTATATTGTAGCAATTTCTCAGTTGGGTTTTTTCTGTTTTTGCAACCATCCATCTGTTTGGATGGTTTGTTTTACCTACATGAAGAGCAAACACTACACATCAAATCAACTCCAGGCCTTTTATCTGCTTAATTGATAATGGCATAATGAAAGAATTGCCCACACCTGCCCATGAAATAGCCTTTGAGTGAAATGTCCAATTACTTTTGGTCATTTTAAAAAGAGGGTGACACATGTTAATGAGCAGAAACTCTTCATCCAATCTGATACTCTCTGATACGGATACTCTCAAACGAAAGCTGAGAGTCTACACATTATGTCCACGTTTATTATAGAACTGTAATTGGAATATGTTTCAGAAAACAGGTAAAGAAAAAAGACTTGTGACAGTGTCCAAATATATATGGACATACCTGTAATGAAATACAACTTTGTTTCCAGTTAAATGTACTTTTTAGATGAATACATTTTTGTGTAAAAGCATTAGGTTCCTAGAATTGTAAACCTATGCATGGAAGTGATGCAAAGGGATGGTATTTAATGAGTTAAAAATCTGACCTTTGCTCCTGAACCTGAAAAGGAGGGTTACTGAACAGTCTTCTTTAAAAGCATAGCATTGCATAGCAAAGCATAAGTCTTGTGACATTTCTATTGGAAAGGTCAATAAAAACTTACTCCAGAGTTTAGAGCAGCATTCTCTTCTGCCCTCTGGCATCAAGAAGGCATTTTCACTCAGAGAACTGCAACTCGCTGGATATATTTTTGTCTTTTTCAGACCATTCTTTCTAAACCCCTGTGTAAGAAATATGTGAGGAAAATCCAGTAGATCAGCAGTTCCTGAAATACTCAGATCAGCTCATCTGGCATCAACAGCCATGCCACACTCAAAGTCACTTAAATTAGATTTGTTCCCCATTCTGATGCTCAGTTTGAGCTTCAGCATGTTGTCTTCGCCACGTCTATATGGTCACCAGGACGTGAATGCATTGAATATCTGCCAAGTGATTGGTTGATTAGGTATATGCTTTAATAGACAGATGCACCTAGTAAAGTGGCCAGTAAGTATATGTAGTCCAGACACATCTATCTAGTTTTCATTGATTAAAACATTTTAAAAATTATTTTTTCTACTTTTTTGTTGTGATAGTGAAATTTCTAATAATGTTTTAAAATTATCTTAAAAATGTACTAGTGTGAAAGGTCCAGGGTGTTTTTAATGCCTTCAAATATATGTTATAAGAGATTTTGCAGCATCCCAATTGATTTTTATTTAAGCAGTAGTTGTTTTTTTTTTAATGCTATTTTATTCCAACTCGCTAAGGATAAAGTGGTATATCATGACAATGGAGACCCACTAAACAATATTAACCCAGTATTTAAATTTAATTTAAAGGATATGCCCGGTGTCTCATTTGAATAATTCATTGATGGTGTATCTCCACCTGCTTCTGCCTCCGTGCCAATGTCTGAATTTGTGTGACGGAGCGGCTGAATGGTGATGTGTGACACACTCCAGATGAAAAATAACAGCGGCTCTCAGATCTGCACAACAGCTGATGAAGAATCACTGACTTTTATTGGTGCCGAATAAAAGGATGTGATGAAAGAGTCAAAGGCTGAGGGAGAGAAAGAGGGATTCAGAGGGAGGGGCGGAGGAGTGCAAAACAAGGCCCCATCCATCACATGAGTTGAGAAGACACATTCCAGTGCCCTTAGCAAGAGGATACATTCACTCAAAGTCACAATAGAGGGGGATTCTGGGAGAAGCTGGGAGGGGCACCCATCAATACACAACCTCACCCTTGGGCTCTCTGTGCGCACAAACTCAATGGCCCTTCCAGTCCAATTCATTTCTCTCTATGGGCATGACAAATGTACATTTTGCTGCTGATAAAAGTGTTCATACTAAAACAACAAAACAGATAAAAAAGAAAAATTTTAAAAATGAGCGCATAGTTACAGCTGAAGCTTTCACTGCTCTGCTCTTCCCCAGTCTCTTTCTCTCAATCTCTCTGTCCAACTCTTTCTCCCTGTCTCTGTCATTAACTAGAGTCTGAGAAATTTGAGCTGGGGTTGTAGGATATCTGTCTGGCAGAGTTAGTGGGGATTTGAGGGTGGAGGGAGCAGGTGATGGCTTTCTGGAGTGCACTCATTTACACTCCTCCTTTTCTCTTGCTGAGCAGCGTGAAGAGGTGGGAGAGATGAGGGGCCGGCTCCTCTCACTCCTGTGAGCTGCACCTGCCAGGGGTGAGAGGATCAATTGTGAACTCTGACCTTATACCTTCCACAGTGCTATATTTTTACCCACACCGTGCAATATATACATTAAGGGTGGACAAAAACGTATATTCACTGGCATGAAGTCCACATTGTTGTGCAGCTCTAGATTTCATTTTCATGAATGAGAAGCATGTAAGCATGTAAAAAAAGATATTAAACTACTTGCAAAATCTTGAGGCTCATAAGGTTATACCAGAAAATGGTAAATTGACCTGTATCTGATTTGTATATGTTAGCACAGTTATAATAAACATTTTAAGTGAAAAATAAATAAATAAATGAGTGTCCCTTAAGGAACAATCAACATGGACCAGTTAATACCAGGAGAAAAGTATTTGAACAAATGATGACCATGTTAATGGAGCAGGTCCATCATTAATGTTACACCTCTGTCCACTTTAAATGACCACAGACCATGCAAACAGATGTTTGTTTGCATGCCAGTTGAATGGTCGAATCTATCACCCACAGCTGCATTAAGGGTGTATCAGGAACAGCAAAGTCTGAAGCTGTTTTTCTTCAGTAGCAGGTGAACTTTTGTATTGTTAGAATTATCCATGTCAGGGATGCACTGAACTGAACTGAATCAGCAGATATCAGTGTGTTTTTAATTCACTTCAGTTCAGTTTTATTTATATATAGTGCCAAATAACAACAGCAGTCACTTCAATACGATTTATATTGTAGGGTAAATACCCTACAATAATAGAGAACCCAACAATGATCCACCTTGAGCAATCACTTGGTGACAGTGGAAAGGAAAAACTTCATTTTAGCAGGAAGACCCCTCCGACAGAACCAAGCTCATGGTGGGGCATCCATCTGCCATGACCAGTTGGAGGTGAGCAGAGGAAGAGAGGATAAAAGACACTCTGTGAAAGAGAGATTAATAATAACTAATAATTAAATGCATAATGGTGTATAAACACATAGTGAGGGTAAAACATGAGTGAAGAAGCAACACTCCCCCACCAACCTTAGCCTATTGCAATGTAAGTAAGAGAGATTCAGGGTCACCTGATACAGCCCGATATGCTTTATCTAAAAGGAAAGCTTTAAGCCTAATCTTGAAAGTTGAGAGGATGTCTGTCTACCGAATCTCTTTCTACTTTTAAAAACTTTAGGAACCACAAGTAAACCTGCAGTCTGAGAGCAAATTGTTGTATTTGGGTAATACAGTACTATGAGGTCTTTAAGATAAGATGAGATAGGACCTGATTATTCAAAGCCTTGTATGTGAGAAGAAGGATTTTAAATTCAATTCTGGATTTAACAGGGAGGTAGTATGGTATGCTCTCTCTTCATACTCCCTATCAGTACTCTTGCCACAGCATTTTAGATCAATTGAATGCTTTTCAGGGAGTTTTAGGACAGCCTGGTAGAAATGAATTACAGTAGTCCAGTCTGGAAGTAATAAATGCATGAACTAGTTTTTAAGCATCACTCTGAGATAGGATGTTTTTAATTTTAGAGATGTTGTGCAAATTTTATTTAAATCATACCATATAGGCAAATGCATAAATGATGCAGACAATAACCTAACTGGTTTACAATAGCGAGAACCAGTTACACACGCAGAGTCTGAGGATGTAAAAGAAGGAGTCAGACTGCTTAAAAAAAGAAGTACTGACTAAAATTACACCCAACTTCCTGCAGTAGCTTTTTAACAACCACAGAAACATTGAAGTGGCACAAGTGGCAATATTTTTCCATTATACAAGAAAATAAATTAACTTATTGAAAATTATTCCATTAAGGCTGAACAAAACTGCACATTCTTTCATTTTATCCCATTTTTTAGTGAGAGGAGATAACATTGCATTCAGCTAGATACAGTAAACTTGTTGCTTGCATTTTGGATTATGCACAAAGATGTAACAGTGCACGTGTTTTCCTAAACTTGTGTTCATCCAAAAAAGGGGCCACTTTATTTTTTGTTGTTATAGCATTTTGCTGGCAGCTCATTTTGTGTGTGAACTGGGTACAAATAGGTATTATTCTTTGTGATGAGATCCATTTGGGGTTTTGTCAAGACTTCGAGTGGTGTGAAAGTTGGTGTCAGCGGACCCCTGGCCTAGACCAGCTGAAAGCCAGTGTGTTTGTTTCTATGGTAATGGAGAAATAGTAACTAACTCCCAGCAGCTTCCCGCCGCGTGTCGCCTCCTCAATAGAGCGCATCTGCAGAAAACTGGGGGACCCCGTGAGATGGGCAGTGACCCGTCATCACACTAGCTCTCACATATATGGTCATATTATGGACATTGAATTAGCCTAAATCTCTTTTTCACACTGCTTACGTCATAACTCTTGGAGACATTAAGACAGAGCCATATATTCCCAGTTGTTGTCAAAAGCAGAGTGTCAGACTGAGTTAAAAGCCATTGCAGAGGTCATTAGAATGAGGTGGGGGGTGAGGGGTACGACCAGCGCAACCACAACAACCACAAAGTGGGACAGAAAAAAAATGAAACAAAAGGTGACTCCAAATCACAATGTTTACAGTGGAAATTTGAAAAAAAATGGGGGGGGGTCAGTTATGAAAAGCACACAGACGTCTGCTCTCACTCATGCAAATGTTCTTCACTTTCTCACTCTTTCCCCGAAAGCATGGCTGCCACTCAGGAAACTCAAACAGCTAAAGTGTAGTTAACTCCTTAAGATTTTAAACAGAATCATTAAAACATTTTCCTTCTGTTTTCATTACATGTCTAAAACATCATGTGTGTAAAAAGTTGCACCAACAGAGTTTTAAAAAAAATAAAGAAGTCATTGAAAGTGTCGACACTCAAACCTTTGTATCCTAAAAAATGAAAACAATTCCAAAAACAATAGTGACTCTTGAATGGAGGCTAATGTGAGATGAATGGAGAGGAAATGGGCCAAGCTGCAGGAGGTCATTAATGAAAAAAAAAACTTTAAAGACTCGCAGTGGCTTTAGTCTCTGCTTCCTCATCTTGCTCTTTTAGAAGAAAACACTGAGATCGGGGTAATTATGAACTGCTGAGCTACAACTGAGTACTTAATGGTAACATGGGTAGTTTTGGTGGGTGTCTATTCCCCCTCTTCTTGCTGCTCTAAGTCTCTGACCTCCCTCCTCCCAAACACTTACCCCCCTCTGTGATTTCCCATGGATTTCCAATTGATTCAATTAAGTGAACACTCCAACACAATATGATTGCAAGACTGTTTTTTTTTTCTACCAAGCACAAACCGGCCAGGCAGCTGCATCAAGAAAACGCTCATCAATACACTGACTTTTTAAAAAAGTTAAACACAAAATGTAAAATAGTTGTTAATTCAGCTTCAAGTCTTCATCTCTAAGCTGTAGAAGAAATCCCACTGGAAACATCAAAGGATCAAAAATCAAAACTTAGAGAAATAAAAGTGAATGATGGGAGGGAAAGATGGGAGGATCAGAAAAGTAAAGTGGTGAAAAGGAGGGAGGAGCAGCGCGTCACCATCAGAAGTTGTTCTGCGCCGTAATTCAGCTTTGTTTTCTCTACAAAAAAGTCTCCAGCATGCGCGCCTACCGCATAACATTTGGCGAAGAGAAATGAGGCAAACACAACATCGCAAAAGACGCTTTGCATTCTTTGGCTTTTGTACTTGTGGGACTTGTGAAAGCGCAACGGACACAAAATAGGGAACAAAGGGAGCAGTGTGGACGAAGGCACTATCTCTGACATCCCCAGCACTTTGAACAACTTGTCAGCGCAGACACTGAAGCAACTGCATTCTGTCACATTTGTGTACAAACCCCTTGAAAGGGCTTGCTGACCTGCCCATATCCCTTTATTGGGGTTCAAATGGCAAGAGCCATTCATTGTGTCTGGGAGAGTTCATTAAATTCATTGGTTTGACCTGTTATTTCTAGGCCAAAAGTCTGCTGATTTGGAAAAATGTGAGTCAGCCATACGTAATAGCCTACTGACCTCCACAGGGTAACAAACCCTTTTGAAAAACATTTCAAGGCCTTCATATGAATAGGGTCAAAGGGAACGTTTGAGACATAACTATAGCAGAACCAATGGATTCACATCAAAAGGAAATTTGAAATCATCCAAAGATATTTAGACCTCTAATGGTTTGTCTAATAATAATTCTGAGCACAGCACGATTTCTAATTATTTTTCATTTATGAGGAGTGAGTGCAAGGACTGGGGGAACTTTGACGTTAAACAGCACAATTTGAAAATTCATTAGCAAACAAATGCTTTGTATACTGGAACGAACGGCAAAGTCAGTACAAGTCAAAAAGTTCAGGGAAAAGTGCGCTTGACCATTTTAGTTCCCATAGCGTCGTCACATTTAGATGTAAATGGGCTCATTACTGAGGCCAGGCTGCCAAGTTAGCATCTATTTCTCATTTGTTTTTTGTCAAAATAGGACAAGGCCCACAGTGTGTGTTTATTTTTTATTTATATTACTGGGTTTTTTTAAACTGAAGACTGCAAATGACTTTAGATTGAAGCATAGGAAAGAAAAATAAAATCTGCTTTATGTCGCACAAGATTTGGCCCATGGTTTACTCTTGTAACTGGGCCCCTTCTGTATTTTTCTTCTTTTTCCTTTTCTTCTTTTTCCTTATATATGACATTAGGTTGAGTGAGAAAAAGGCCAAAAGGCCCACGCTCGTGATTAAATTATATGATATATACGAGTCTTCAATATGAAACAATAATATTTAATATTTAGTGGAGGAAACTGTAAATTCTTATGGATTTTTCTCATTCTTTTTCCAGTGATGCGTCAGCATTATTATACAAAACTATACACAAACCAGAGATTTGTGGATTCAACAGTATCAAAATTTGCAACCTCTAATCAGTAAAGGGCAAAAGATGATGGACAATGATTTTCAGAGGCTCTATGAAAACATTTAGGTATATTTAAATTTTTACCTGAGTGTTTATCATTTGATTCACACACACTCATACAAGCTTGACAGGGAGGTTAAGCATCTCTTAGTCCTATGGGGTTTTTAGCACTTCTATATCTTCCTATGTTTTGTCCACATGTATTTCTTTTTACCTTTTGACCCAGTCCCCTTTAACTACCACGTTCTTAGGCAGGACAGAAAATGCATCATAACCAACTTCATCCACATATTCATGCAAAAGATAAATTTAAATAACCACTGTTATTTTTATTTTAATAGTTTATAAATGAATAGGTTCATCATCACTGATTATTCATCCATTCAAAAGATTCCAAGGATCCGTTTTTGTCATAATTAGCAGTAACTCATAACTGCACCAGTCGCTGGCACTCACAGTGTGGCTGTCAGTGAGACGCTCTGTGTGGCCAGCTGTGTAGAGACAGACATAGCTTTGACGATGCACCTAGCAACAGCACTTGACCTGGACTCATCCAGATCAGAGAGGCTCTACACATCTGACTGAGAGATGGATCCAGCACGCAGATTCACCATCAGGGAAGAGCCAAACTTTTTAACGTGCAATCAACACATCCGCTGGTTTACTGCTCATTCTAGAAACACTTTAGATTTCTGTTCTTAGACCTATGTGTTCATGCCTTCATTTTTATGTTCAAAGCTGCTGCAGTTCCATGCTCCTTGAGATTTATACTTTATAGATTTACCTTGATTATTAATTAGTGAACATTGATGCATTATTTTTGTCTTTTTGTTATTGCAAATTGTTGATGTTGACAATAATGGCTATGATCCATCCCAATATTGATTCATTGTGAGGTTTTCTAAAGATTTGCAGGATGCACCTCAGGGAGTTCCAGCTTCTTGTGTCAACTTGATGTATGACAGGTCATTTGTCATATTTACAAAACACAGAGACGTGTCAGTGTGCAAGTCGTCTTTTCAGTCTAAGTGTTATAAAATCAAAGGGGATTATCTGAGTTTGGATCAACTTGTCATGATCCTGGGTTTGCACCCAGCGTTTTTCTATTTGGACTCAGTTTTCAGTTTGATATTTTTCTTTGCTTAGGTTATGTTCTCATTTTGATCCTGTTAGTTTGTTTTTTCCTGTGCCCCCTATATTTTCACCATGTCTAGTTTTTCTGTGTTATCTCCCATGTTTAGTCAGTTTTGTCTTTGTGGTTTACTTTTGCCTGTCAAATTCATTTATCTTAGTTTCCGTCTCAGTGTGCTTGTCACTTCCTGCTTTACTTTGACATTCACTTGTTCTGTGTGCTTCAAGTTCGATTTTGTTCCCCTGTCTTGTTAGTTAGATTATGTTCAGCTGTGTTCTCTCCTGTGGTTTGTTCTCTCGTTTTGTGTCCTTGTGTGTATTTATGTCTGCGTCTCACTCTGTCCTGTGTTGTGACCTCCTTCATTCGCAGGCCGTGTGTGCTGCCTGTTTGTCTAGTTTTCCTGTGCCTCGTAGTTTCGTTTTGTATTTTTGGCATTCCAGCACTAAAGCTGCATTTCAGTTAAGTTTGCCAGAGTGTCTGCCCTTTTGGGTCCAATCCACATTCCTTCCCTCTTCACACTGCCTCATATGATGCAAATATATATTTAAAAATTTTCATCAGATTTGATCGTAAATATTATATATACTAGCGAGCTCAGCTTTTAGTCGAATGTCAGACATTTATCCTGCATTTTGTAAGCTTAATTACAGTAATAAAAATAATTAAGTGGCAAACTTACTTCGGGTTACTTATTAAAGCAATCGGAAAGCATTTTGAAAATTACAGAAAAATTCATTATGAAAGGAGGGACAACAAGTTATACAAGATTTTGAAGGTTTTATTAAAACATCAAAAAATACTATGTATTTACTTTAAATGGGACTTTGCTAACATCTAGGAGAGCAAGATAAGAAGAAAATGCTTCATATCAGGAAGCAGTGATTTCTGATCATTATCAGCCAATAATGAGATTACATTTAGACCACAAATACCACGGTCTACACCAAATGCATTTTCACCGCTTGGCTGATCTCATCATCGTTTGACTTATTTATATTTCTTGCTTCACTTAATCATCAGTTCTCTTGAACCAAAATAAACAAATGGAGGAAAAGAAGAAAAATAGAAATCACAATAGCATCTTAAAAAGCATTCATCAGCAGTTATGTGTACTTATGGTCTCATCCTTAGAGAGAGATCTGAAGCTACAATATAAAGTGTTGTGCATGGTTTACACTCTAAGCTTTGATTTGTGTTGAAAAAAAGGTTTGTGTAGTTGTACTTGTGTACAGATGAAAACTGATTTACAGTGGGAACACTGTGGCAGAGCATTTATATTTAATGTTTCTGGAAATGTTACATTCATATCAATAAAAGTGGTTCAAGTTATACATATCAGTGTTGGGTCAAAGACACCAGGAAACTCCAAAGAAAACCTCACATACTGCCACCATTTTCAGGCTTGCAAAACAAGTATGGAATAATCAGTTTTAATCACATTTTGACACATGTCTGATCTTCTGAATGTGATTCCTTTAAAAATCTGTTTTACAAAAAGGCAAAATGAATGCTGGAGCTAATTTAGTGCAGCACAGACATAATGGATTTATCTTGTATTGTATTGCTTTGTAAAATGTTGCTGGTTTGCCTGATTTCCACTCCTGATGCAGCGACATTGTAACAGGGAATGTAAAAAAGTTCATTGACATGGCATTTTGAGCTTTTCTCATATGTAAAAATGCAACCAGATGTCAACGAACTTACCAACTCGACACAAGGACAAAAATAGGACTAAAAATGAAAACAAATTTGAACCAAAAAAGTCAGTTTGTTAAGAACTATACATCAGAGTATGATGTCTTATGTGTTGAAAATGTAAGTCTCACTTAGCAGTTTCTTGAAACTTTAGGTAAAGGTGCAATTTCATAAGTTAAGTTGTGCTTGTACATATATGTTATCATCTTGAAATGTTTACTTAAATGTCTCCTCAAATCAAAATAATCACTGACAGGCGCCTACTGAAAAAAGTTATGTTATATATATATCTATATCTATATATATATACATATATATATAGATAGATAGATAGATAGATAGATAGATAGATAGATAGATAGATAGATAGATAGATAGATAGATAGATAGATAGATAGATATTTGGGTCTTTTTGTTTTTTAGAAATTTTCATTATGGTTCTGTTT
>VOQK01014217.1:1847-15573 GCA_015052645.1 Benitochromis conjunctus
TGTGTTGTTTTTTTTTTTTTTTTTTTTTTATCGTCTCATTAAGAATACTGGGATCTGACGAACGAGGATGAGAAGCGCGATAAGATTCCTGAAGTGTGGGAGGGCCACAACATTGTTGATTTCATCGATCCTGACATCATGAAGGTGAGAGTCTGCTTTATACATCTGCATGTGCACGCAGGTCTGCAAGGGTTCACGCCGCTGAGATTCTGCAGACATCTGTGTGCAAACGAGGACACCAACTGTGAACACTTCCTCTGAGCAGACTAGAGCGCAGTAGGTTACCTGCTGTTCACAGCTGTTCATGTTTTCACATTAAATCTGTAACAGCCTCCAGATTAACCTGGGGGAGCCTGCTTCCCTTAACTGGTCCTTCCGCCATGCCAAGAAACAAAGGGCAAAAACTGTGTTGAACAATGAAAGCCATGAGCTCTTTTATGATTAATAGCGACTGGGTTCATTTCTGTGCATTTTACTGTCATCGACGGTTCCTGTGTGCTTTTGTTTTCTGCTTCACGAGTAAAGCTGAGCAGAGAACACTAATCTCTAGAAGTGTAGATGCTTACCTCATGCACCTCCTGTATTTACTTCTGTATAAATGTGCTACTCGTGCTGTTGTTTATGACCACACTGATATTCCAAAATGTACAAAATAATGTGAACAAGTAAGGAAATTTAACCTATTCTGAGCTTTTAATGATAATGACTGAACCACTAAGGCCTTCAGCATGAATGTAGTGCATTTATCTCCAGGATGGTCTCAGAAAGGGTTAATGAAGGGTTAATGTTTCTGCCCTCTAAACTGTGTCGCCTAAATGTTTGTGGGGTTTTCTCTCTGCCCTCACAGAAACTGGAGGACCTGGAGAAGGAGGAGGAACTGAAGGAGCGAGCCGGGGAGTACGACTCCGACGACGAGAGCGAGGACGAGGAGATGCAAGAGATCCGCATTCTCGCCAAACAGATCCGTGACAAGAAGCAGCTCAAGGTCCTGGAGTCGAAAGAAAAGGATGTGCATGGACCTCGCATGCCCAGGACCGCCACCAAGGTGAGCGGGCTCAGCTTTAGCTAATCACTGTCGCCCTGTTGTAGTCGAGATGTGGGTCAAATTTATTATATTTGGAACAATGAATATAAAAATAAATGCCAACATAGCAGATTTCCCTCCCCCCCCCAATTCTTTAATATTTGTTGGTGTTTACTTTTAATTTTTGGTGTCAACAAACATCTGAGAGCTTAAACTGTATCAAGTGCTGACAAATAGGTAAAAGAATTATGAATGCGTTCCTGCTCATCTCCTCACCTCTGCTGGTTGCTATTCCTGTTTTTCAAACATGGAAAGTTAGCTGCACTTCCAGCAGAATAAGAGACTTAGCAGCAGATTAGAATCAAGTATAAAGACATCACGTCGTCGGCTGGATACATGTATATTCCAGAGACAGCGTGACACACCGGTTGAGCTGCTGGAACTTTATAGCTTTGTTCAGTGAGGTGCGGCTTAAAAACTATTCTTCAGTAATATGTGTAAAACATTTCCCCCCAAAATTAATCTACACTGCACTCAAAACAAACGTGACATTCATGCAAATCAGGTTATGTGCTCATCATCAGTTACCATGGTGATTTAGCCAGGTTTAAGAAAAAAAAGAAAAGGAAAAAGAACCGCTTTAATGACGCAGGACAATCTGACTTTAAGCACGCTAACCCATAAATCTCACTTCATGCTACACCCCTGGCACCTCTCTGGTGAAAGCTTCAGATGTCAGCGGTCATATTTGTGATGTTTTTATTCGAGTCAGCTGACAGATTTCAGTGCAACAGCAAAAAAAAAACAAAAGAAATACATTGGCTCAATCTGCTGAGCCTCTTATTTTGAAAATTTTGAAGGCTCCACCTAGTGGAGATTGTTACCCAGAGTGACTCCATCCTGCTTCTTTGACTGTGTCTGTCTTTTGTAACCCGAGGCCACGTTTGACTGACGTTCACGTCCAACCTTGTTCATGTGTTTGTTCTGATACGTTCAGGTTGAAAGGAAGCGGCTCGAGAAGGAGATGGGTAACCTCGGTCTGGACATGGACGACAAGGACGACGTAAGTTCTGCCTTTAAATCAGCGCCTACAGGATGCATGTAACTGAATTAATGATATTAAGTTGTAATTACAATGGTGCCCACAGTAACAAATAACATTGAGATGTTGCCTCTTTTTTAAGTTACAAACATGTATTTTTTTTTCGTATTTTCATTTCATTTGTTTAATGAACTGATTTTATTTTGTTAAATATGAATCCTTTTATTTATATTTCCTTTGATTAGTTTGGTTGTTTTGTGATTCATTTGTTTTATTTAACAGTTTGTAAACTCATTCATGTTTCCGTGGTTACGTGTTTCCTCGGCGTTGGCTGTGTTGATGTGGTCTCATGTTCCTGTTGTTCATACTCGTTCTGGATGAGTGAATCTTTGGAGACACGTGTGTCTGTTTCCTCTCGTCTACTTTCAGAGCCACTATGCACAGCAGGCCAGACGCTCCCGCAGCGTCGCTAAGAAACGTAAGCGTGAAGCTTCGGCCCCTCCGACCTCCCGAACCCGCAGCCAGAGCGCCTCCCGTCCACCCCGAGACCAGTCTGGTTTACGAGATGCAAAGGTATGAGGCCCTGGCTTTACTTAGAGCAGCAGATTTTAGTTAAAAGCTTTCATTAACTTGCTTAATCTTTTAGATTTATGAAGACATGGATGAGCTACCTCTATTCAGAGATCTGTAAAAATGAGTTGCTTCACACTTAATCACAAATTGGCCAATACTGAAATAACTGAAGAGTCTTTGCCACCTTACGTTTAATCCAGTTACCTTGCTGCACAGAAAATGTGATCCTGAATGTTCCTAGCTGATGTTTAATCTCAGAGGGTCACTTTAGGCTGAGCTGACTGCAGCTATTTATACAGGTTAAAAATACAGTGTCATTTCAGCATTGTCCTTATTTTCAAAATGTAACAGATGCATGAAGTGAATCCCTCGTTCTGTAAACTGACCGCTGGCTTTGTTTGTTTGTTCATCAGATGGCGAAGAAGACAAAGAAGATGATGAAGAAGTCCCAGAGAGACATGAACCGCCAGGGCAAGAAGGGAGAGTCAGACAGACACGTGTTTGACCTCAAACCCAAACACCTCCTGGCCGGGAAGAGGAAGTCGGGCACAACAGATCGCAGATAAAACTGCTTTTCCTGGACTGTTGACACCCGGACACTCTGCTAGCACCATTGCTGGGGAACCATTTACACGATTAGTGATTATATTAATACCAATTTTCAGCTCAAGCATTTGCTCATGGAGGTGAAGCTCAGCTGTAAGGAAAACGTAACTGTATTGAATTGCAGACACTTTGTAGTGGTCGATGTCTTACTGTGTTACTGCGGTTTGTGCGTAAAGCTGATTTGTAATCGGTGTCAAAAGGTTTCCTCTTGTCAGTATCAGTAAAGTGAAACTTTTTGCCTTACAGCTCGTATGTGGCTCTACTTTGGATAAAGTGATCATGATGCTTCCTTTATAGTCTCTTCTTGATGAATATTAACACGGGAGCCAAATAAACACATCGGAACTAAAATATCTCAGGTGTCGTACTTTTCTCTATGGAGTGATTTTGAGACAACCTTGTTGTGTGTTTTTATTCCTGATTTGGAAATACAGGTGATAATTATTTGTCATGGTTGTGCAACAGCTGTGAAGTGCCAATTTTGCAGCACCAAAATGTGCAGTTTTGAAACAACATCCAGTCCAAACTTTCACATTTTAATAACTTTTCTTACTTGTTTGAAATATGCACACTGGCATGTTTTTCAAACCTTTTTACTTCATTGTTTCATTTTTTTCATAACAAACATGGACAGTCCTACCAAGGCGAAGGAAAACCACAACCAGAAATCTTTTTTAGTTTAATTTTATGGTTGGTTTTCAACTCTTTGTGTTGTGATGGTTCACATTTTGGTAGTAGCTCTCTCATTTTGGTTGTTTTTCTCACTTTGTGATCCTTTTGTATCACCTTTTTGTATCTTTTCCTACAGTTCTTTTTTGACACTGTTTTGTTTTACATTTAGATTTTTTTATTTTACCGTTTTAGCTAATTTTGCATCTTTTTACCCCCCCATTCTCTCTCCGAGGTCGTTTTGTGTTACCTTGTGGTAGTTATTCATGTCTTTGTGCTATGCTGTGGTTATTTCTCATCTCTTCTTATCACCATTATGTCTATTTGGGGTCGATTACCGTCACTTTTGTGTGTGTGTGTGTCATTTCACGGATGTACAGTATATTTTCTGGGATATATGTAAGACCTGGTTTGTTTTTGTGTGGCGACAGTCTGGATAGAGTTTGGTGTGAACGGCGTGGGCTTTTATTGCGAAAAAACCTCGGACCGGAATTGGCTTCGTTATCTTTTCTCGCGTAACGGTACTCGTCTGCTGTCAACGCGGATTCTGGACAAAACCTGCGCAGCATTCTCAGACCTTGAAGAAAATGTTAGAGGCGACAACCGTTCCCATCCTCTCCCGAAATAAAAACGAGTATTTGTAGACTTTCTGGTGAGTTGGGCTCCATGTTTGGGCAGGTTATTTTCACCGTTAGCCTGTTAGCATGCCTGGCAGCACCAGCTAATCGGGGAATCGTTAGCTCGGCTAAGCTGGACATCACCGCTTTAAATTGTCTAGAACTGCTAATGCTAAGGTCCACTTTTTTCAAGGTCGTTTCGTTCTTTTTAAACCTTTTATTCTAGTGGTTTATAAAAAATATTTTAACCAAATGTAGTGCAAGATAATGTGACCTTATGCTGTTTTCATTGCGCCCACACCAGTGACAGTCAGCAGGAGGAACTAAGCACCAGACAGCTAAACAAGGCTGGTTTTATTCCTCAGAAACGGGCAGTAACGGATGGACGACTCTCTGATGTCTGTGATAGTTTCAGCCTGACTGGTGATTTAAAAACACCTCTTATTTGCATGATTTAGTATCCAGACACCGTTGTGTCAACTCAAGGACAAATGTAACACACACCAGGCTCAGACGTGTGAAAACTGATTTGAACATCCAAAAATGAATCTTCCTTTCGTGTTTCTCTGTCTAGTTGTACCTCAATTACAGTCCTTTCCTGAACCTAATCAAGCTGGCTAAATATAACTGAGTAGTTTTGGTCCTTAAAACCAACGAAACTTGAATTCAAAATAATAAAAAAAAAAGGTCGACGATGACTGTTTTACACAGGAGACAGACCTCTCTTTTCCAGGTGAAGTGGATGAAGTCATCCACCACAACCTGCCGTTCATATCACCTCTGCAGACGTGTGGTAATCTGTTTCTGGCAGTAACCAGTGAAGTGTAAGTGCTTAAACCTCAGTAATGTTCCTGGAGCAAAACCTCAAAAAGAGGAAGTCACACATATAGGCTTTTTGTCAGATGGGGTAAGTAACGTTTCATTCCTAATATTTAGTTTATTTTAAAATAAATCTTAAGTGATGGGTCCTGATGAATGTGGTGATCAGCAGGCTTTCTTTCAACATCTCAGAAATTATTCAGCTGCATAACAAGTAGGAGTGGGCAGGATGTTGATCATCCGCTTCTCTCATGGTGTGGGATTTTGTTTTGTAGATATGATTCATGATAAACAAGTTAAACGCCAACCTGAACACTTCAAAGGGGGAAAATATGCCGCTGTTCTCTCACTGATTTATGAAATGACAAGAACGAGACAGTCTGTGGAAAAAGTCAGGGAGTGCTGCCCACCTGATTTTTTTTTTTTTTCTCTCTACTGTATCTTTAGTACATTTAACCCATGGCGGAAGTCATGAAAGTTGCCTTCATTTTAGTTACAGCCCTTAAAAGGACTGATCTGGCCCACCCTACTAAGGAAACATGAGTGGGTGGATGTCAACTCCATAACTTTAAAGTTATGTTCCTTCTAGGGTGAAATGTGTGTTTAAAAAAAAAAAGAAAAGTTAAGGATAAAATCTTCTAAAAACACACACAGATTTTCTGGCTCCTTGTGCCATTATAAACTGGTATTGGCATTAATGGTGATATAAAAAAAAAAATTATAATATTGGGTTAAAATGGCTGAAATGACAGTATTATAATTAATCCAGTGTTGGGTTACAGACTTACTTTGCAGTTCATCTGTTTTCTTTCATTAAGTACTTTATTGTAGCCACAGATTATGATGCTTGGAGTATGTGTCATTAACGTTTTTCACCCTTGAAAACTCCATGAAGAGATCTCCTGTACTTATAAAGGTCTGCTATAAAGCAAATTAAAATGTTTGACATTTTGACTCAACTTTATGTACTTCAGAGGCCTGTAACCTTGTCCTGGACTGACAGATCACTTACTCCTCGTATTTCTTTTCCTCTTTTGTCCATTCTTCTTTTTATTACATTAAATTTGACATGAGACTTTTCTTTTTCTTTTTATTACTCCCATATTTCATCTTATTGCATCTCAGGGCCATAAGTAACCCCATTTAAAACATTTAAACTGTTGCCCCTCCAGAGAAAACACCTTTGAGTGTTGTGCCGTCTCTAGCATCCTTCTCTGATGCTGTTAATTCAGTTTCTTCTGTTAGAAATTCTGATGCTTTTTTTAGCTTTAATATTGTAGACTTTTTTTTCCCAGTAAACTTACAGGTAAATCTGTTTCCTTAGGTAGAGAAAAGCGAGTGTGACACTATGCAGATTGGTTTAAACAATCCGGGCCATAGCAGGCCCGCCAAAAGGTCCAATCCATGGTATTTATCTCTATATTTTGTCATGAAAATTAATACATGTAATAAGAAATGTGAAGGGTTAGTGTCACCTGAGACATGATTTTATTACAGTAACATTTCTTTGTAATCTGGAAACAATTATTTTGTTTCTCCAAAAACCTCTCGTCCTGTTGCTTCATCCATTTTTTAAATGGTTTGTTTCCAAGTAAGTAAAAAAGTTAAAAAAAAACTGAAAATTTATATTTCAGAGGTTTTTTTTTTTTATATGTTGCATGTTCAGCCATTTCTTGCATAAAGTGAGAACATTTCTATTAGTGAATGTAGCGAATCTACATTTCAAATGATTGAATGAGCCTTTGGCTGTTGTGAAAGCATGAAAATCTTGTTGTTGTTTTTCAAATATTGCTCATCTCTCACTGGATCATTTCAGCTTCTTCTAACGAAATATTGAACACAGACAGTTTTCAGTTTCTAGAGCTGGAAGAAAAGGTTGTGATGTCGTTGTTGGCTTCTCAGTTTGGATCCCAGTGGGATTTACTGAGCGTGCTCGCTGAGCAGCACTCTGTTTCACACTCATTCACTATGTCATTTCACACATTCACACATGGAAGCTGCCAAATAAAACCACTGCCAAGTGCAGCACTTGGCAGTGGTTAGGATTTCGTCTTGATGCTTTGCACTGAGTGAAGGAGACTGGATCTGTTCTCTTCACCCTTCGGTCAGCCTCTCTTTTGTGATTTTATACTTTCAGACTGTGGTTGCATCGAGTTCTGACGGAGGGATGCCGGTGGAGAGCGGGAGTAGCGCTGCTGCCCGCCAGGCCAAGCAGAAGAGGAAGTCCCACAGCCTGTCCATCCGCAGGACCAACAGCACCGAGCAGGACCGCTCCGGGTTGCAGAGAGACATGCTGGAGGGACAGGTGATGATTCCTTAAATTGTACCCTGAGAATGGATGACAACTGCCCTTGTGTTTCCAGCTGCTCCTCTGGAAACTGCACTCCTCTGCTGTCTTTCAGCATTAGCCTGCTGCTGTCCTGCTGTTTCTGTGAGCACCCGTAAGCACTTTGGTTGTAAGCCTAAGCCAATTAGGTTTTAATACAACCGTTTAGAGGACACATGATGGTTTATATTGTTGCTGGCTTGCCACAATTACTGGATGAGTGCTGTAAGATTGTTTTCATTTAGTGGATAAACAGATGGATTTAGAACAGGCTGAGCCATTTGAACTTCGCTCGGGTGGATCGTTCAGCTCAGTGGTGTTTGTTCCGGTTTCTCGGGTGTTAAAAACCCCGCTCGCTTTCTCCCTGGCCTGCCAATAAGGAGCTGAAATACTCGTGAGATGCAGGGTAAACACAGCTTACCTGGAGGTAATTATCTGAATCAAGAGTAAATCAAGAAAAAAAGGGAAAGAATTAGGAGCCGCTGAATTAAGACTTGGCTTCACAGTTAGAGGTGCACACGTGGAGGAGGGAGCGTTAAAGCCTGTTGAACTGAAACACAGTTCACTGGCTTGTCTCACCTGCCCGGTGTACCTGTAATCTAACCAATTAAAAAGGTGCTTCAGTGATTTTTGTATTGCAGTTTCTTACAGGATCAGTGCATGTCATTTATTTGCCAGAGGGGCATTTTAGCATCTGGTGAACTTTAACGTACTGTCCAGCAACTTCAGATAAAAATAAAAATATCAGGATTGTTTTATCGGGTTTGACAAAGAACTGAGCTGCATCTGTAAAGCAGGGTTTGCTGCTTCACGTGGATTAATGTTGTCCTCGTGTGAGCCTGAATACGTGAGGTCATTGTCGGCTCAGCCCATACATGTGGTTTTGGGTTTCTGTCTTAACTGAATGTGTTGAACACGCTCTGCCATGTAGACTTTATACATATTCAGATCTGTACTTCATCTAGGTTGGCAGGTCTGTTTCCTAATTAGCTTTAGTGTCTTTGTGTTTTTATATGAAGAAATTCAGTAAAACCTTTTAATAACCATTGTTTAACCAGGTTATAACCAGGTTTACTATTGCTTAATGCTCGATTAATACATAATTACCTTACTGTGGATATAAAGTTGCAGCTGATGGTTGTAAAACATTGTCAGTTGGCAGTCTGCTTCAGACAGTTTTTTTTCTACTCTTGGCTCTGTATGATGTCAGTGATGTGGTGCATGATCAATATGGTCATCTCAGGTTCAGCTCTGTCTCTGAGCACCTGCTCAAACCTTCTATCTGTAAGGGACAGCCAATCAGAAGAAAGTGGCTTTAAGGGGAGGGGAAGCCAGAAAAACGTGATTCAAACTGATGATGATAGTAAGGATTATTTTTGATCTATGCTAGCAGAGTCCATGAATAAAAATCGGTGTGTGTTTGTTTCTTTAGATAAGGTAATTTATTGTTTTCTTTTTGTATTTGCATGTTGTTCCTTTTCACAGGAGGTCTTTGTGACTTTACGACCATTCAGCAGCTCTAGTTTACTGAGACACCTGAGCGTAGCGGCAACATTGTTGATGTTGTCAGCAGCACCTGTGCTTTTCCTGCTGCGAGAAAGGATCAAAGCCTTAGAAAGCAGAAATGGTGCAAATTTCTTAGTAAACACTTATTCACAGTACTATTATTAATCTTTTTTTTGTTATTCGGAGGTTCTTCTGTAAGACTAACTTGTATGTACTTTTGAGGTTCTTGTGAAAAAAGTGATTAGTTTAAATTGCAACTCTAAAACTCCCTGAATGGGGAACTTGTGATCGTGCAGTAAAGGGAGCATAGAGCTGTTGCAGATTTAAACCTGCTGAAAGCGCCTGTTTCTAACCAGACGTGTGTAATCCCTTCCTCATGACTTTTTGTTTTCTCACTCTGGTCCCTTTTGGTCCCAGTCCTCTGATAATCTGGAATCCTTCACGAGAATGGAGGTAAGTTTCAGGTGTTTCGCCCTCTGTGTTTCAGATAATGGTGTGACTTCCCTCATAGTTAGTAGAGCTTAAGCGTTAGTTGTGTAAGTTTGCAGTAGTTTAGGTTTGATTAGTAATGAGTGGAGGTGAGGTGTGGCCGTTGCTGCACTTATAGTCTCCTTCAAAATGATTACAGCACGTTTTCTTTTGTATTTAGTTAAATAATATCTACATTTTGCAGTTACAAATAAATCGGTGTTTGTGACCAGTTTAGTGTGTCTTTGAGAGAAGGTGGGATGTTTTCAGCTCTGTGAGCTTTCAACTTGCAACAAAGGTTGCAGGAATTGACCGAATTTAAAGCTTTAAATTTGAACTTATGTTTACTGTAGTTGTAATGGGAGATGCTAAAAACATTGATTTTCTTCTTCATGTGAAAAATAGAAAAATAATACTCATTGGTTATGGTTCATTTCAGTCGGTTCGCGTCCTGGCTGAATTTGACTGTTAGAAACAGCGTCACTCCCAAGCACCTGGCCAGTGTATTTACCCAACATTGGACCCACTGGTTCTGTGTGATAAAGGCTCATATATGTAAAAATATTCACTGCTCAGAGGTGCGTAAAATGTTCTCCACACTGGTAATAAGGTCTCAATATAAAGGAATTTGTCTTTTGAGCTTAAGACTAATTAAAAACAAAAGGTTATTTTGCATTTTGTCCTCATTTGTCTCATTTAGGCAAAGATTTTCAGTCATTCTGAGCTTTAAGGTCTCAAATCTCACTGTGCTCCAGCCTGTAGACTTGTGGCTTCACGCAGCAGTACATGTATCATCATGCCACGTTGTGTCGTAGTCAGCCCTCCTCTTTTTTTTCTTCGTGTCGTTATCTCAAATGTAGCACAAACCCTTTAGCCTTTGAATGCTGACCCACGACTGATTTCTATGGAAGTAGCTGCGAGCACAAAGGCAGTCAAAGAAAGAAGACACACTTTGTGCAGAGTACACAACAAAGACAGCTCCGCACACTGACCCGTTTCATCGTGACTGGCCAAAGCTCGGAGAGCTCTTCCACTCCGTGCTTGTGTCAAAGCTGCTGACTCAACTACAGACTGAAAATGACACAAAACTGTTTACTCACTGTGAAAAAGCCTTCTCAGCTGGATTCAGATCTGACTTATAACGCTGGACATTTTGTCAGTACTTTTTTTTATTTTTTATTTTAAATAGCTTTTTTTTTTTTTAAAACAGTTGTCTCAGGATGTACTCACCACACTAGGATGATTTTCTCCCCACTCCAGTCTACTCCAGTAGAGTTCATCACCAGTCATGCTACATGTGTCCAACTATGCTGTTTTTGCAAGCGTGCTCAGACACAGTGTGGAATGCTTGATGTGAGCACACCCTCAGGCTCATAATTAGGAGCGTATTTTGTAATGGGACAAACCTGAGGAAACTCTTACTGCCTACAATGGTGCCTGTGTTAAAATATTTTAAGAATGACTTCAACCATCACAGGAAGAAGGTTGTAGGCTGCAGTGTTGATTTTAACAGGAAACTTTGATTTAAGTAATAATTTGGCCATCTAAATTGTTTTAGTTTTAGTCGACTAAATATAAGATTATCATAGACTAAATCTAAAGTTGATCAGTTGACTGAAATCTAAAGTGTAAATGTTCGTTGTGTCTTTGCTGGTGAGACTCGCTCCACATGGTTTACAAAGCTTCTTATTTTCCTTGCCATCACATGGGAGATGTGCCTGCTGCTCTCTTCCTCCCAAGCGTTTAAGTTTTGTCACGTTTTCATGAGAAACAGGAAGCGGGATGCTAGCTGTACTGTTTCCCTGGGACAGATCAGATGTGCGCATCTAACTTTACTGCACAAGGAGATCTTTTCTGATTGGATCACTTCCAGACTTCCAGCTTTGTACATGATTTAATTAGTCGTGATTGGGTTTTGTCTCTCCAGAATATTTTCATCTCCTTTTAATTAGTTTGAAAAAGTGTCGACACATTTCACCATAGTTTTTTCGTTGGGTATTTGTTTTTATTCAGTAATTATTAGGGCTTTTAAAGCATGAACAGTTGTCTTCTGTTTTTTCTAAAATTGTTTGTACTTTTCTTGTGATTTAAAGACACTTTAAAGCTGCAGTTATTGAATGAGTCTTAACCTAAACTGCAGTGATTATTGTCCTGTTGATGGACATCTTTTTTTATATCGTCTAAATATCAGTTTAACCCATGACATCCTTTAAAAAAACAAAAGTCAAATATTGTGTATTTAACTTTATTTGTATGTTGGTCCAATACAACACATTATAGATTATTTAAGGAAGTTTAATGTACTTTGTAAAATGCGATAAAGACAAATTCTGTCTACAGTTTACAGCAGTAGTAATCTCGAGTATGGTATAAGTTTGTATTGTCTTACTCACTTTAAGTCAAAGCCTGTTTGTTTGCCCTGTAAAACACATTGAGACGTGTAAGGCACCAACACCTCCCCAGTGCTCTGTAACTATCTGACTGTTTCTTTCCCTTTTATGGATGATTTTACTGATTCTTTTCTGCCTGAGCCTGAGTTCACAATTATTTCCTTCCTCCAGGTTTATGGTGTGATAAGAGGCTGTTCCTGTGCTTTGTTGCAGTAAATTTGTGCTGTTGGTACCAGATATATAGCCTGCTTGTTCTGCAGGCTTTCTCCCACTGTAATGTTGTTTTCATGCTCAGAGAATGAATTGAAATCTATGGGAAAGCTCTGCAACAGGAAACATGATGGTAGAGGTTTATCTTCCTATGGAAAAATTCTTTTTAATACCTTACCAGGTTTCACTGGTGAGTCTCACAATCAGTCCTGATGCATGCTTATTGATCCAGGAAAGAAAATGGCACAAAGTCGATTCTGTTCAGGGTAATGAAATCTTCCTCCCACTGAAACCTCCAGAGGAAGAGAATCAGTTTGTTTGCCCTGGTCAGTGAAATTATGTTAGATATAATTTAGTTAATCCCTCAGAATAAGTGGATAGAGGAACATCAGTGACCAGAGCCGCTTCTTTGGATAATCCCTCATATTTCCATGTTGTTTAATGCTCTCCTTTTTTCTCCCTCTCCAGGACTCCAAGCTGCCTCTGTCTCTGAGGAGCAATCTGCTGGACCTGTTCAGTCAGATCGAGAGAGAGTTTGAAAACCTCTACATAGAAAACCTCGAATGTAAGTGTCTATGAAAGCAGCAGTGATTGCTCTCGCTTTTGTTCACTGTGCAGCAAGAGGCCAAACAAAAAAAACAAAGTCAGTTTGAATTTCTTAATTTTATTCAGTTCATTTAAGTTTTTTTTATTGAGATGCATGAAAAAATTGATAATTTCCTACAAAATAAAATGAATTTATAAGTCTCTGTGGCCAATAAGCAGGAAGCTGCTACTCAACCATGTGGAGTAACTTGCCAGCCCTGCTGTGGTGGATAAAACGACACATTGAGATGTCTTTTAATGCGCGACATGTTTGACCTTCAGTACGCAGAGAGATTGAAACGCTGAATGATCGCTTGGCTGCAGAGGGACAAACATTTGAAGGGGCAGATTTAACAAAAGGAGCACTTAAAACAAAAGGTGAGTCACGCCTTACTTTCATGTGCAGTTTTGTTATAGGTAGCATAAATATATTACTAATCATATCTTTGTTTGTTTTAATCCTCTGACCTTTGACTTCTCTGCTCTTTTTTTACTCACAGCGAGCCACAGCACCAGCCAGCTCTCTCAAAAGCTGAAGACGACCTACAAGGCCTCAACAAGCAAGGTAAATAATTAATTTTCCCCAAATCAGAAATGTTTGTAAATTGAACTGTTTTATGTATCTGATATTATTAGTTACCAGTTTGTAAGGTTTTGGAAAGTTTCTGTAATTGTTGCTTATTAAACAGTTTCTGTAAATCCTTCCTTCACAAAGGAGCTGAAGTTCAGCTTTTGTGAGTCTTTGGGTGCTTTTCAGTATACTACCGTGTTTCCTCATTTCCTCCAACTGTGGCTCTTCCTCAAGTTGGCTCAGTCACGCCAAGATGTCACAGAGAGAGAAATCTTTGATTCTACTGATTTGTCCCCCCCCCCCCCCCCCCCCACACACAC
>VOQK01014217.1:37433-48771 GCA_015052645.1 Benitochromis conjunctus
CAAATGTAGATGATGTATGACTCTTTCAGATAATGAAAAACAAAGCCTACACAGGATGCCTTGTGGGCGCATGCCTCTGTTCTTTTAAAAGATACCTGATGAAGCAGGCACACTAGTATGATGAATGATAAAATGGGACGTAAAAGATAAAGATTACATGATGCTACCCTTCACTGGTCTAAATACCAAAGGTCAATTAATTACTTTACAAACAGGTTGGTGTTTACAAAAAAGTTTCATATTTTTGCAGGAGGGAAGGACGTTTCTCCTGAAGGTCGCTCCGGTATTTAAACCTCAATGAAACAGTAAACAGGTGTTTGTTGTTCTGAGGACACAAATCTGAGTAAGGAATATGAGCAAAGTGGCTTAGTGACCTCTGTATGACCACCAGAGTTATTTCAGATGAAATGAAACACATTGTTCCTACAAGTGCACAGTTTCACAGTTACACAAAGAGTCTGTTGTTCTCCAGTTAGAAAACTGGTCACTTCATCAGTATGGAGCTATCTAAAGCTATCTTTATTACTGCCATTGTTTGTACTGATAACACATCGGCATGTAGGGAATGATATGTGATCACGTTAGTTTGGACCTCTGACCTCAAGGTCGAATTAGGTCAAAATTTTTTTGACCATCATAGCGCCAACACTCACCTCTGGTCATCACGATCCCTGCCAGCACCTTGTGCCGGGCGTGCGAGGTAGAGGAACAGCTGTCTGCGAGTGCTGTGTATTTCTCTCTCACCAAGTGGAAGATTGACTCTGCAAAGAACTACAGAAGAAGAAAACTGAGGATACAAACTAAAAGTGTGTATTTGCTGACGATCACGAGATGCAACTTTGCAACATTTTTACCATTTTTGTTGATGAAACATTCTCTGTTCATCAAATACTCACAAATGTTAATAGTTTTTAATGCTCCTTGTCTGAAAAGTTGGCTGGGTAAACTTGTGTTAATGCCGTATTCCCGAATCAATGGCGATGGTAAAAAAACCTGCAGCTGTGAGATCCACCTGCACTACGAGTACATGAGCTCGACAGAAAGTCTGACAGTTTGTCAGCAAGAAAGTTTTCTATCAATTAACTCGCCCAGTTTTCGGAGGAAGAGGTGTCACAATCCCACATGTCAAAATATGTCTAATTATTTGATTTTACAGGACTGTCACTGTTTTGAGAGACACCTGGAGGTTACAGTAAGGTAAAGGAAAAGCATCAAAACAACAGTGATGAGGTTTAAACTGAGCTATGCCAGGATTGAGCTATGCTCAATGTCCTTCTATTTACTGTCTGCTGAATATTTGCAGGATAAGAGACAGCCCGGCATATCAGTCTGTTTCCTCAGTTTGGGGACAGCAGATTAAATATTTGACTGTCTGAATTGAGCCCTGTAGTAACTGCTAATAATTCATATTTGGTAAATTCAGATGAGATTGGAGGGAAACTATACTTCCACTGACTGTCTGGACTTTAAAAGATTTCTTCTAGTCTGTTGTAGGAAGATTCCTGTCATAGAAAATGACAGGAATGTTACCGAAAAGGTAAATTATTCAGAAATATCACTATGAAACAGTCCACTACTTACACTGAGAATAATATTATTTTCTGTTCCAAGATTTAGGTTTAAAGATCCAATTTGTGTACTTTACTCTGGAATTCATCAGAGTAAGAATACTTCATTGATCCCACTGGAAATTGTGTGGTCACAGTAAGAACAGTAAATAACAAGTTGTGTAAATTTCTCTGCTTTTCCAAAACAAACAAAAAAATCAATATATTTTAGATCAAATCTGGCTGAAGATCATGATGACAATCAGAGTTCAGAGACTAAACCTTTAAATAAAAGCTGTTAATGGACAATCTGGCAACAATAAACTGAAACAAACAGCAGTCTGATAAAGACAAATGAAAGCTCTGCTGATAATGACCCACACCCGTTTTTCCACACCTTGGCTCAAGTGATGAAGCACATGATCAATAGTGAGTCAGTGACCCCCCTAAGCTCCTTAGATCAGTCAGAGCAATGATGAGAGAATGAACTGAGCCGGTGAATCATGCTAAGCTATGCTATTAGAGACTAAGGACAGAAATGTGGAGCTGGAAATGAGAAGAACAGGGCCCCCTTTAAAAACAAAGTGTCACACTTGAATTTCTTTTTTACATTGCTCACCACATAAACTTCCCAGAAATGTTACCCTGGCTTGTTCTCAACGACCACCTTTTAAAGGTTCAAACTATTCTGTGGTCCGAGCAAGCTTATTTTGAGTGAAACTCTCAAGCTCAACATTTTCTGGATGACAGTGGCACAAGGTCGTGTGTAATGAGTGTGTTAAACAATTATCTGTTGGATTATTATGCTTTTCACACCGCCTTCCTGCTCCACCTCTATCTCCTTGCTCCACTGCCGCTCCTCCTTCATCCCTAATGTGCTGTAATAATGTTCATTAATGCGTCACGCCGTCTGACAGACAGCTCATATTGAATCGAAGGAGGGAGGGCTGATGCTAAATGATGGGAAATAAAAATTCCTCACAAAGAGGAGGAGGAGGGAGGATTTGGCAAATTGTTCACTTATTGGTGTATCAGTGTACGGCCCTGTAAAAGTGCTTTTTGTTCAAACTCAAAGCATCAGAATCCCCCTTTTCACCCAAAATGTTGCCATTGCACCCACTCGGCAGTCAATCCTCTCATCAATCCTCCCTCAGGCTTTAATAAAGTATGTACATGTCTGTCTTTCTCCATTATCATTTGCATATTTCAGCAACTGTGTAACTGTGTAAAAGGGTTTATGCCTAGTCACTCCCTTCATCTCCCCGGAGTCGATCCAAGGAGACGAGTCGCCTTGTATTCATAAAGCACGTCAGCGCGACAGTAAAAGACGTCGGGGACAATTCTCCGTGGCTCTGAGACATAATGAAGCTGTTTAGATGCTGCAGATGAGTGTGCAGGACACCATCCAGCTCTCAGGCCTCAGGACATGATAGCCATGCTGATGTGCAGCACACTCCATTTGGTAGCATACGGTGCACCTCACACCCATTTATCCAGGCTGTTTCGAACAATGGCAACTGCTAAAGAGATGAGGGAGAAATTCAGTGTCACAACTTGAAGCTGACATAATGTTTTAAAGTGAGGACCCACAGGATGTAAGAGGAGAACAACGTTGCAGTTTGTTAACGTTTAGTCACTTCACTATAAAAATGCTGGGCACAAAACAAACGTCTGTTGTCTCTATCCATCTTCTACTCCATCTTTGCTGTGATGTTTTCCTTTTTCATGGCCTCTGTGTGTTTCTGTCACGGTCTGTGGTTTTTGTCATTCAGGATTTTAGTTTAGTTTAGTTTAGTAATTTGAATAGGACTTTATGGTTTAAGGATTTGGGTTTTGTGCCTTGCTGGTTTATTGGTATTTGGTTCCATGTGTTTAGGTTTTTCTTCCCATCCTAGTCCCCTCTTATGGTCTTCTCCCAGGACGTTGACTGCCATTCAAGGGACAGCAAAACCCTGGACCTTTTGTTTGCCAACACAAAGCAGGCTTACAGGGCTGAGAGACTGGCAGGAAGTCTGCAAGCCTCACGGTGAGGACATTGACGCCCTCACCCACTGCATCACGGACTGCATCAACTTCTGTGTTGAGAACACTGTGCCTACCAAGTGTTTCTCAAACAATAAACCAGAACTGAAGGCCCTGCTGAACGAGAAGAATAGAGCTTACAAGTGAAACTCTTCCTTCACTGCTTTCCATATACAACTCCTTTTTCTTGTTATTATACTTATAAAAGGAGAGTAGAGGTAAAATGCTCACCTGAGGTAGCTGATTTTTGGCCCTGCTGTCCTGCAGGCCCATGAAGGTCCTCTCTGGTCCCAGACTTATGTTGTAAAGAGACTGTAGGGCAGCTGCTGCTGCTTGGGCCTTGGCCAGTCTTTTACTGGGAGCACACCCTTCAAACACCCGCCCCTCCAACCTGACCACCATAACAAAACTCTTCATCGGCCTGCCAGGAACTCTCTCAGTCAGGCACATGTACCTGAGGCCCGGTCGCAGCTCATTGAGCAGTGTTACTGGACTGAGGTCCTCTAACAGTGAGGTGGTGACTGCTCGTCTTTTTGGATTTCTAGAGGAAACCAAGTCCAGTGTCAGTCGAACAAGTCTTCTGTGGTTGTAAATGCTGGAGAAGACCTCCTTTTTTGCTGCGTTACGGTGGAGTAGATCACAGCTCCGAAGCACCGATGGCTCAAACTCTTTGAAAAATCCGTCGGGAATATCCACTTTATCTGCTGTGAAGTCCACAGGTGTGCTGGTGAAGTTCCCCATGGTGGCATGAGCCTGGGAGGCGTTTGGGAACTGGATGAATGACTGGAGAGCCTGCTCTGCCGCCCTCATCTTGGCCTGTTTTTTCGTTGGTCCTCGGCCCTCGAAATGGAAACCGTTTACCTCCACAGCTACAGAAAATACCGGTGCGTGCAGCGGGCCAGTCTTTGATGTGATATCATACTGCAGGCCTGGTCGTAGCTCATTCAGGTGCACCAGTGCGTTCTTCTGAGACACACCCCAAGCTGCACTTTTACAGGTTGAGTGACTTTGGTAGAGCAGCTGGTCTTTTCCGTCCACCAGCGGCAGCTTCCTCTTCAAAGCTCTTTGTCCATTTCTGGGGAAAGTTGTGCAAAAAGTTGATGGGTGATACTTTCTAAGGAGGTCACGCTCCACCTGGCTTTTGTCATCCTGATTCTCCTTCACCTCCAAACTGCTGGTACCTGGTTTACAGATCAGATTGTTCACAGTGAGAAATCCTTTCATGCTTTATTGTACATGAAAATAATCAGCATTCTTATACAGCCATTTTGATTAAAACATTTTAACTGGCTATAAAACTAAAACTAAGTGAACCCTATGATTCAAAAGCTCATCGAACCAACTTTTGAGGGAATAACTTGTTTTCCGAGACTTTATCGGTCTCTCACGTTGTTGTTGAGAGGTTTTGGTCAACTCTTCTGTAAAGTGTTGCTTCAGTTCATTGAGGTTTTTGGACATTCATTAATGCACAGCTCTTTTAAGGTCCTGTGACAACCTTTCAGTCAGGTTGAGGTCTGGACTTTGACTTGGCCATTGCAGCATGCAATGCTGATGTGCTTTTTCTGATTCATGCCAAATCTGTAACTCTGTATCATGGACAAACATCTCCACTTTGGTTTCATCTGTCCATAGAAAGGACAGTTAATGACACATACGTTCATGTTTACCAGGCATAATTATTTCTTTAGCTACCTAGATTGCCATTGTAGTTTAGTTTGTTAGTATGCTAACATTTCCAATAAAGGCTAAACAGGCACTAAATCTGAAGTGCACACATAATAAATAAACCTGGCATACAAACAGGCGTCCCTGTGAGCTCAGGCTTCAGACTACTCTACACACTGGGTTTCAGACATTATATTACTCATGGTTCTTCATGATGCCAACATGAGAGCATAGATTTCTACAGGCATCTTTGAAAACACAGCTCTGTTTGTGAACGCAAAACTCCCTCCTACCAAATCTTGTGGTTAAGAGGGACAGCCAATTGAAAGAAAACTAGCTTAGCATAGCTTAGACAGAGGATGAGGCCCAGCGAGAAGTTACACTATAAGATAAATAATTATTAATTTGTACTGTTGTTTTTAGTTTATTTATTTTTGTTGTTTTAGTTAATTATATGCTGTTTATCTTGTTTTTAATATAGGGCTGCTTTATTTTTTGCTGTTTTGTTTTATTCTGTTGTTCTTAATTTATGTACTGTACAGCACTTTGGTCCTGTGCTGGGTATTTTAAAGTGCTTTATAAATAAAGTTGGATTGATACTGTTAATTCAAAGCTACTCTATTAGAGACTAAGAAAACTGGGACGTGGAAATGGGCACAGTAGGTCCCTTTAAATTTTTACAGTTCATACTGACTGTAGTAGATTTGTAGCAGTCACAGTAATGGCTGCTGAGGCACAAAATGATGTTTTTGGCAGGAAAAGAGTCGTTGGGATTCCTGCTATGGGAACAATGAGTGCCTGTAGGTAACGGCTGCACTGGTCTACTTTGGCCGAGCAGTTGTGTTAAAGGAAAAGTCAGGGCAACAGAATGATTCATCCATCCACCAAAGTCTGCAGACATTTTAATATCAGTCCATTTAATAAAGAGAAATTTCATATTTGGAACAATACATTTGTATGACTGACTGACTTATGCTGCAGTCCAATGCCAGCATGCTGCTAACATGGCTAAGAGTATAATGTAGGATGACACAACACCTGTGTTTGTAAAATAGCCACATAAACTGTCTGCAGTTCAAATGTTAAACATGCAGCACATTGAAATAATGGATCTACAGCATGTTGTGTGCAGTGAGAGGAGGGACGGCATTTACTTGAACTGTCTGCATCCTCAGCTGATGATGCTTCAGTATCCCGGTGTTTTATGGGGCTTATGAAGGTTGACGCTGTGCTGCTGCATCCTGAAAAACACAATGAAAAAGACTTGAGGTCATTTTCATCTTATATAAATTTAATCTAAATGGAAATATACAGTGTGTTTCTCCTCTGACATTTTGTGTTTGTGAAGCGAGTTAGAGTTGTGATTCTGAATGATTGTGATGCTTAGTTTTATATTCGCCCTGAACTGCAGAAGAAATTAAATGGACTGAGGTAAACACATATGCGGTGATAGTGAAAATCTGCTGCAGGAAGCCATGAACGCCATTAGAGTTCCCACCGAATGAACCAAGTGAAAACAAACAGAAAGGTGGCTCGGAGCCAGCCGGGGTAATTGAAGGGTGTCTGTGATAAGGACTGAGGCTTTCACACAAGAAGCATCATGGGCTTTAAACTAAATGTATTATTAACCCAGTCACAGAGATTTTAAACTGAGCACAAAATCTTTTCCAAAGGGATTGGCGAGTGGCTCAAAGTGGCTCACAGTAGCCCTGCCATGGACTGATAGGCTGTCCACGTGTATCCAGGGTTCAAATACAGGCTTTGGCATCCCCTGGGTATAGACAAAGGGCGATCAATGATTTTATCCTTTCCAAGTTCTTGAAGGCAACCAATAAATGAAGATTTTTCCCAAAGATTTGATTCTGTTCATCTGGATGTAGCGTTTTCAGAAATGTTTCAACACACATCCAGTACCTTCTTCAGTCACCTCATGAACAACGGACCTCACAGCCCATTGTTCATTCAGTGGGCTAGTTTCAGTCATTATGCAAATGTACTGCTTATAAGGTTAGGAAAATTGCAGTCAGCTCAGACTGAACAAGGCTTAACTTAAAAAGCTTTCTAACCCAAACCTGATAATTTTATGTGAACTGAAAGTGAAACTTAAACAGCTTAAATAAAAATGAGACCACAAACATATCTGCTGTGGGGATTTCAAACTGTAGTCTCAGCTGAACAGTGGGACTCTTACGCCACCTCCTTCCTCATAATCACCTTCATAGTGAAGGTCATTAGACTGTGCAAGCATTTAGCTGCGATAAGCCTCAAAATTACCACGACACTCAAAGAAAGGCTGCAAACACCATGTTGTGTCGCTGTGAGCAGGGTTTGAACCTGCGCAGGGAGACCCTATTGGATTTCAAGTCCAACGCCTTAACCACTCGGCCATCACAGCTGTGTGGTGTGGGTGAAAGTGTGCAGACTTACCATATACACTTTAGGAGAACTGGCACAAATGTGGTCCATCAAATGTTTAGTTTGAGAAGGATGATGGTCCTGTGCTATATTTGCCTCGTGGAATCAAATGAACGATTACCAGGATTCATATCCTGTGCTATCTGGAAGATGGTGAAAAAGTTGCCGCTTATATATCATTATATACGTATATGTGAGGGTGTAAAAGTGGTGGAGTGGTGACCATTTTTGCCCCACATGAAGAAGATTCTGGGTCTGAATTCACCAGCCAGTTTTCATGATCTCCCTGAGTCTGTGTGGTTCTTCTCTTCATATGCTCTGGGTTCCTCCCACAGTCCAGACATGCTTGTTAGGTGAAGTGGTGATTCTAAATTAGGTGTGAAAATGACTGTGAATGGTTTTCTCTCTCTCTCTGTTAGTCCTGTGACAGACTGCTGACCTGTCCAGTGTGTACCTCACCTGTTGCCCCATGACAGCTGCGATAGGCTCCTGTGACCTTAATTTGGATAAGTGGAAGAAAACGGATGGATGGATAGTAAATAAACACTTTAGGTCCCTGTTAACGTACTTTTCTTTTTCTTTGTCAATCTTATAATTTGGACTGCTGGTGGATACAATGACATTTCAGCTTTTAGTGGCTATTATTGCTCATGATAACGTATATCTACAATATCTCTCACACACATGCCATTTGGGGGAGTCTTCAGTATTCTGTATTATTAATCCTTTCCAAAATAGTATAGCTATACCCTGTCAGCATGTAGAGCTTATTTAGGGTGAAATTTTATTCTTAAACCTATTGTGTTTCCCCCTCATTTATAGCCATCCATCCTCTTCTGCTTATCCTAATCAGTGTTGCAGGAGGGGATGACAGACCACCAATTTAGAATCACCAATTAACCTGACCCCACTAACTGCATGTCTTTATATATATATATATATGTGTGTGTGTATGTGTGTGTGTGTAGTTAGCTTCTTTATCCATTAGGAATGAATAATGTCGGGGCCTGGTGCTGTCCAACTCTTCATGCTTGAGACCCTTTCTTGGATGTCTGAGGATCAGCTTGGTGGAGCTGTTCTCATATTGTTCCTCTGCCAGTAAGAGTACACATTGGATGGTTCAGTGTAGAACAGCTGGTGCTTCTGGCTGTGAGTCTTTGCTTGACAGTTTCCAAGCTTTGGGCATGTTGCTGTACTTCTTAGGCATCCCTTCCTTCATCACACATTTCTGCAGCTCCAATAGTTGGCTAACTTTCCTCCGTGCTGCCTTGATCTTGGCCTCTAGTCTCATTCTCCATGGAGGGTACTGCTCCTTGTGGCTGTTCATCTTGTAGTCAAGCATCTCTGTGATCACTGCAGCCATTCTGTAGATCAGCTGTTTGGTTTCACTGACGGCTGAAGTAGGGATTGTCCATAATGCTGTATGAACATCTTCTAGGAGACCTTCAGAGGGTACTTCACACAGTCTTGGTAATCGGCCACGAAGGGTCCAGGTTTCCAACTTAGCCATGGTCCACTTTAAATGCACCAGTTGTTTTTGGGGTGCCCAGTCTTGGAGGGTGGGGAGGCCTGACAGGAGCTTCCATGTGGTACTGACGCAGGTTATTGGCAGAGTGGGAATGATGATATCTCAGTAGTAGCATTCCAACATGGATTTTAAATTTCATAATTTAAATCCTCTGTAAAACTCTCACACCTTCCTTTTTATATGCAGACCTTTTCTCTCCGCTCCGTCTCCACTACAACTTCCACTTGTTTTGTTTTTGGAGTTTGGCTTCAGGAGAAAACAAAACACCATAATAGATCACCTGCTGATCCCTGCTGGTCCCCAAACCAGTGACCCCATTTATTCCCATTTATCTGATGCCCAAGCACCATCTGAGAGATTTTATTTTGTAACATTGCTTGTTAGAATACACATACATAAACACTGAAATATGAGCAGCAGCAGCAATTATACTGTTCACAAGCCATTAATGAATTCCTGTTAAAAGTATAACTATTATGGACCAACATTAAACGAGTCTGCAATTTTATTACATGCCATTTTTCACTTTTAAGGCTTCCTGAAATGAAAAATTATTAAAGTAAAAAATCCAATATTACAATCTGAACATGGCTGAAAATGACAAAGAATCATATGAAATTAGTTGTGCTCCATGCAAATAAAAGTGGTGTCAATTTCACCATTAAACTGTGATATTACTTTTGAGAACAAAGTAATATTAAAGAAACTAGAGTCTGATTAAATATGCAACTTTTCTGACTTCTTTGTGGGTAATTTTATTGCCTATTTTCCTCGTTTTTACCCCAGGTGACTGCTGATTCTGGAGGGCACTGCAAAGCAAACTAAAAGTCATTAGAATAATGAAGAGTGCACACTAAACTATTGTGCATTAACCTTCCACCTTTCAGTTATATTAGGCGTGTGATGCCATTAAGTGGTGGGATGATATGAATGAGAGCTGTGAGATGGGATGTGAACGTAATGATGTGAGTCCTGTGCTTCTGAAGGCAGGTGGAGGCTGGAGGTGTTTTAATGACCTGCATCATCACAGCTAATGGGACCATTTATTTTCAGACAAAAAAAGAAGTTAATAACTGTTTTTCTTTGCGTCGTATCGACTGAGCTCCAGCGTCTTCCCACACTTGCTGCCATTTTTACGTTTTCCTTCATCTTTCTCTTGACATCCTCTGCTATGTAGACACAAAAACACACCCTGGCTAGTCCAAAAAGCCCTACATCAACTCACACCCATTTGTGAATGAAAGTATTAGACTTTCCACTTGATTTAAGTAGAGGCTACCTAAGTTGCAATGTGACAAACTGTCTGCTTAATCTACCATTAAAGTTTTAGATGAGCAGACCTACACGATGGTGTTGTGCAGCTTCGGTTTTGCAAAACAGGTGAGCAGATTTTTGAGCGCATCTGCATGTAGCAAAGAGCAAATTAGTGAATAACTGAAGGGGATCAGTGCTGGATAGGGGTGCACACAAGTGTTTGTCATCCACCTTAATTATGTCAAAAATATCCTCAGTCGAAGATCAAAGTGGCTTTATGTGGCTAACGAGTGTTGTAATTCAGCTTTTAAAGTGTTTATCATCAACCTTAATTATGTACAAAAGTGATACAAAGTGATAATGCACTTAGCAGCGACAACAAGACAACCCCCACAGTTCTTCTCATGGCCGCTCGAGGCTGGCTCCAAAGGTGAGTCAGTCACTATAGACTGTACAAGCCCTTAGTGTATATATCAATATATGCTGGCATGCAGATGTGTTGAGGTCAGACCTATCAAATGCTGGGGCCGCACATCACTGCTGTTATAATCCAGCTGGATTTCTCTACCTCGCTTTAGCCGCTCAGCCACCACAGGTTTTCTGCCCTTGCATTCTCTGAGGTAAATGCATCAGTGGGTGCAGAAAGTGCAACAAAAAAAAAGCTGATAGTAGTCATTCAGATGATTGCTACCTGCACCCAAAAGGCCACAATTTTTCTGGAACATGGAGAACAGCAGAGAAAAAATAAAGAGAGCGCAGGAAGCTTGCATGGCTTCGTATTGCACACTGCTTGTGTTTATCAAAGCTTAAGAAGGGAAGTTTCTCCATTCAGCCAGTGTTAATGAACCTTATTTAATAGAATAATGAAATTAGGCATGGCAGGGGGGAAGCAAGAAGCACCCGCTCG
>VOQK01014218.1:32352-45646 GCA_015052645.1 Benitochromis conjunctus
TGTGCTAATGCTAATCTGTGCTGTAAACTTCCTCTTTTTTCTTGAACTCCTTAACAGAAAAGAGTCATCAACGCTATTCACCAGCCTTGAAACGCTATACCAAAAGCTTGGATAATTCAAGGTTGATTTAACGATTCAAGCAGTTCTTAACTGAATCTCATTTAACTTAACCTTCACACCTCAGTGTAATTTACAGCAAAGTACAGAAGCTACATCTTATAGAGATAAATTGAAACATTAACACAAAGAGAACCATGAAATGTTTTATGTAGGATCTGGTTCTATCGAGAGAAATCCTCTTCAGTGGTCCAAAATGTTTGGCCAGATCTAAAACTGGTGGAAACCCCACTTCACAGTCGGATCCAATTATGCCCGAGGATAAGAAGACACAATCAAATAGCACCAGCAGCATCATGCAGCAGCAATGAACAAGCAACCTCATTTAAAAAGGAAAGTAGTCCAATAACAGTGTTCTTAATTAAATAAAGTTACTTTAAAAAATCTAAATATCATGTAAATAATTAATATCGTATTGGATAAGTTGAATTTCTCCCTAACAAGCATTCTGTCAAGGCCTGGCAGTGTGGCAAGCAGAGTTTGGGCCCAAATGCAGGACTGCAGAGACAAAACATGAACTTAAACAGCTTTATTGCTGAGAATTACAAACTCAAAGTACAGAACAATGAACTGTTGTGGGAACTAAGCCGCAAAACATGAAGCACACGGGGGGCACGAAGACTGATGAGGAACAGAGATAAACTGGAAACTTAAATACACAGGATAACGACAGGATGGGCAACAGGTGGAAACACAGCAGGAACAAGTCTGACTAACGGAACAGGGGAAGCAAATCTGAACATCAACACATGCGACGAGGTAGCTTCAAAATAAAACAGGAAGTGACACCCACCGTGTGACCCAGACAGCAAGCTTAACAATAGGAGAGGGACACACAGAAGGGGAGAGAGTGCGACAGAGGGAGAGACACCCTAAGGGGTGTGCTAAAGACAGATAATAGAGATGAAGACTATAATGGACGGGAAATGACAACAAAACTGACAAACACAGGAAACTAAACTAGGACAACACACAAGGAAAACACTAAGGGAACCAGCACCACTAGGGATAAACAAGAAAAACTAATAAATATAAGAAAAACTAAACTAGGAAATATGAGTCACTCTAGAAACACCTTAATAAATAGTCAAGAAGTCCATAAACACAAAGCACTGGATCAACGACCCGGGACCAGGACACATTCTCAAACCACCCTGTCAACAGAAATGAGAATTTTGCAAACCAACTAACATCTGAATTGCAAAAAATAACAAAAAATAATATTTTTCACATAAGTTATCATACAACGCAGTGCTTGCTCCAATGTTCCTTTATGCTTTCTTTTTATTCTTTATATAGTAATGTCTGCTATGGTGTTTTAAAATGTCCCGGTTAATATGCATTAGTGAATGGATGGATGTGTTTTAGCTGTTGAGCTGCATAAATTAAGGCATCAATTATGCACTTTTTTCCACTGGTGATCATGCTTTCTGATCCACTCTCATCGTCTTGCTTCCTGTCCTTGTAGCGGAGTGTGGAGGTCACATAACTGGTGCAGTGTCTGGACGGATTTTGTCTCCAGGATATCCTGCTCCATATGACAACAACCTTCACTGTACCTGGACTATAGAGGCTGATACAGGAAAAACTATCAGGTAATTTCAGGGCACATGAGTAATGTGGCAATGACTTGCAGTCATTGGGGTATTTTCTGTTCTACATTAATGATAATACTTCATAAAAGGACTGAAGAATCGGAACTGGCTTATTAAATTATTAAATAAAAACAATAAAACAACCCACATTTGCACAACAAGTTGTTTTCTAGCCTAGGTAGGTTTCGGTAGGTAGCTATTATTTTATACACGCTAATGATTAATAATGCTGTTCTTATAGAGCAGCAGCAGTATCATAAGGAGCAAACTCCATATAACATCAACTTCATTCACCAAAGTCTAAAATGACAAATAATGCAATTAGTCATTATACCACTATGAAATTTTAGTTGTGTTGTGCCTCTTTGTTGATGTGAAATTAAAAAATCTTGTATTTTTGTGTTTCCTCAGCCTGCACTTCATTGTCTTTGACACTGAGGTTGGCCATGATATTCTGAGAGTCTGGGATGGCCCATCGGGACCATCAGATGGTGGGATCCTGTTGAAAGAATGGTCAGGCCCAGCGTTACCTGAAGACATCCACTCGACTTTCAACATACTTACACTGCAGTTTGATTCTGATTACTTCATCAGCAAGCAAGGATTCTCAATACAGTTCTCCAGTAAGTGTCTTTCTCTTTATACTGATATTATTAAACATGAGGTAGAAGAAGAAAATTTGAGTTACTAGAAACTGCTCGGGAATGTAACATGATTCTACTAAATTGCTAATTTGGGTGGTCTGCCCTACTTTATCCCTCAGATCCGTTTATGAAGAAAAACCAATTACAAAATTAGCTGTTAATTTAGTTAAAACTCAGCACTCATCCATATAGTTTCTTAGTAATCATATAAACCCTATTTTGGCTATAAGAAAATTAAGCTGGCATTAATGTGGAATTTAGCAGGATTTCTGAAAAAAGCTTTAGTCATAGAATCAAATGAGACATTTAATATCTCACCTTGGGAGCCATGTTCAGTAAGTACTGAAGTAGCCCACCAGAGACCCGTGTCTCATTTCATTTTTAGAGCATAAAATATTTATTTGGGAAACTGTAGTTTTGTCTTTTAATGTTAATGAGTGGATTTTTGTTTTGTTTTGGGGGTTTTTCCCCCTTTTTTAAGATGAGCTCGCTGAACCTAAGCTGTTGCTGCTGTTCGTCCCAGGGCAACCTGCATGGTTGTTGTGTCATTTTTGATGCAGAGATGCCCTTTGGTATTTGAGTCAGTGGACCCCAAAATGTCTCCACATCCTCCTTTTAGATTTAAATCTTTTTGATCCACTATGGCACCAAAACCGATTAGAGGCACACTGAGAAAGAAGGATTAGAAAGTACCATAACAACTTCACACACACCTGGTCTTCATACACATCTGTGTGCGCGCACAAAAGTCCAGCACACATAACTGTCAGGTTTTTAAAAGATATTTAAAGTAATACAAATTTATGTCTACATATTTCTCTCTTTTTCTTTCTCGCCATCTTTACACATTGCCCCATTCTTTCCATGTGTAAAACAATAAATATTTGCCCTTGCTAACATGGTAATTATAGCCCTATTATTCCATTACTATGGTAATGACTTTATATTTACCTCCATGTTGATTTAAGAGACGGTATTCTCCACTGCTCGCATTTATTTAAAGCCAAGTTTTTTTTTTCCTCCCTACCTCTTGACTTAACACCTTAAATTTGTCTTTTAAGCCCGTAAGGGGTCCAGTCCCAGTAGGTGGATAGATGTTCCCTCTAAACAATGCTGGAATTTCAGAAAACAGAAACGTTATCCAGTTTTTGCTGTATTTTTTAACATAGCTATTTTTTTTCTAAACAGTTATTAATCTGATCAAAGCACTATGTTGTACTTAACCCTCAGGCTACCAAGCTATTTTACCAAATGAAATGCCAGAGTCGGGGTCCTTTACATTGATATTTATACAAGAATATTTTGTTTGTGGCTCTGTTTGTGTTGATCATACCTGTGCTTTTATTTTTCTATGATGTTTGAACATTTAATTAATTATAATTTTAAATCATTTTTATATATAAAAAAAAAACATTTTTAATGTAAAATTGTGCTAATAAATTTCCATTGTTCAATTTCGTTTGCTACTCTTTTAAAACATGTTTTTTTTCTGCTAAAATAAAATAGAAAAAATTTCAATTTTAAAGTCTATGTGTGAATTGTGTGCTCAAGTATGCTAGTGCCATTTCAACACCAAACTAAGATGAACTCTGAAAATTATAATAAAGTCGTTTATGGCTAGGCTTTTGTTTTTTTTAAGTCTTATATCGTATCTATCTGTTCTATCTTAAGTCTAAAAATAAATAAAAAATAAAAATATTGTTTGTGGATGTGTAATACTTAAAGTATTTGGAGCACCTCAGGGCTGATTGCGCTGTAACAGGCAATGTAAGTTATTCAAAATCTAGTTATCCCCACTTAGCACACTGCTTAGCCAGAAGGCAGAGCCAAAAATTACCTAACTTGTTGGGGTGAGTGTGACCACATGTGTCTCCTGATATCACTACTTCTTCTGATAAGTAGAGTAATTATATTAGTCACTGTGTCAGCATGATAACATAGTGATAAGCTCCATTTGGACTCACTATGCTATGCGTGTGTGTATTGTTTTTGCTTCTGCTGCTGACAGTACGACACTGGCAGTAATGTTACGTTTGAGTGCATCTGTCTCAGTTCCTTTTGTCCTCTGTGCTCCTAGTACGTCAATATTTGACTGCTTTTGTTTTCTGCTATCTTCAGCCACAACAGCTACGACCTGCAATGACCCCGGCATCCCTGTCAATGGTTCTCGGTATGGCGACAGTAAGGAACCTGGTGACAGTATGACATTCCAGTGTGACCCAGGGTATCAGCTTCAGGGCAAAGATACCATCACGTGTGTGCGAATGGATAACAGGTTCTACTGGCACCCTGACCCTCCAACATGTGTAGGTAGGTGTACAGCTCGTTGTGGATCTCTTACTGTCAAGCTGGACCTTCAGCTGATTCAACTGATACATTACACCATATGTTGGGGGCTCATATATATTGTATAGCACACTGAAAAAATAGAATATGATGAATTAGAATATAAAGGCACTAGATTTTTTATTTTAGTATCATTTTTGTAGTGACCCGTTTCTTGTTTTGTACATTTGAATAGTCTACACAATGGTAGACGCCACCTAGAAGTGTTATCATCTTGAAATGTATCTTGGTGAACTGGTTCAAATGAGGTCGTAGTCGGGTTGGACACTGAACACCCTTAGCATGCCCATCCCGAGGTTTGATCTGTAGCACTGTAGAATGATGGAAATAATGATGATTGAGTTCCCATGTTAAACAGTTCAAAGGCCGGCGCACTTGCTTGTTTTGCACTGTCATGCTTTTCTGTCTTTGTATTCCTCTTTAGCGTCTTCTGAACCATTTGACTTCTTCACCAAAGAACAAACATGGCCTAAAGCCCTGAAACCTGCCTTATTTTTTTAATTAATGAAAAAATTCACTGAGGTTTTCAATAATACAGTCACTAATACAGCAGCTTTTCTCACCAGACAGCCTACGTATTTATAATGCTGCGTGCCAATACTTTTGAATTAATAGTGCTCACGTGCCAAACTACATGGCCTTAATGTGTCACATTCATTTTGTTGATAAACTGCTTCATCCAGTTCAGTTTTGTCTCACATATGACATTGTGTGTCACGTTAGAGTAGATGGATTTGGAAATCAAAAGAGATTACCATTCAAGGTCCTGAGCTACATTATTGTCAATTATTCAAGGATCAGAATGGACAGATTTCACAAGCCACTGAAAACTCCTGCAAGAAGTAGCAGGTTACCCATGTAGTCAGCCACCCAGCTTGCACCAAGACACCACAGACAGTTGGCTTACTGTTGGATGCCACGGTCTCCTTTTCTGTTGCCTTTTGCTTTCCTTGTCAGCCACCATTATATAGAAGTCCTCCAGCATAGTTACAGAGACCAGAGATTGCCTTGTAACCATGCATGTGAAACACATTATTCTCTGTCCCTGATATTGCCTTTGACTCTTTGCTAGTGACCTCACGTTTTGCATGAATGTAGATAAAATGTTGGGCTCATATCTCGCTCCATTTTCGCTTTGCTTAGAGGCTGCTTCCCTCTCCTGCACTTTCACTTCAGGTAGCAAGTCCTCTGTGTTCAAAAGCTCCCAAGATGAAACACACTATACACCACTATGCACAATGGACTTAGTGTGTTAGTGTGCTTCTGTTTGTGAGTGATTTGCAAGTGTTAATGCCTTTGTTTACTTCTATTTCACTGTTGATAATCCATTCACACCCACCTGCCAGCCCCAAGACACATCTCTGTTTTGCAAACTCTTCCTTCACATCACCAAATTGCTGCTTGAATGCATCTTTCTGTCTCTCTTGCCAGTATCTTTTTCCTGCTCTCTGGCTTGTTGTGGGATAAAAGATCGCTAGGGGTAATTTTCTCTCTTAACTACCCCCAGCCCTACACTCAGCAACTAAGTCTTGCAGTCTCTCTCCCTCTCCCTCTCTCTCTCTCTCTTCTGCAACCACCTTTGGAGGTTATATTGTCCACTAGGGGTTTTTTCCACTGTCCTAACCAATCTCTGCTATACTTCCTATTACCAACTAACTCACTTCGTCTCTGCCTTTCTGTGGGTTTTATATGACAGGCCAATCAGGGGTTATTCTGAGTCCAAATAACCCCAAGCCCAATGCTATGTAATAATGTTTCTCTCCTTCTTTTCTCCCTCACCGTTCTCTCTCATCTTCAGCAACCTGTGGAGGTAACGTCAGTGGTCCTTCTGGGGTAATTCTGTCTCCCAACTACCCCCAGCCCTACCCCCCTGGGAAAGAGTGCGACTGGAGAATCCGAGTCAATCCAGACTTTGTCATTGCCCTCATCTTCAAAAGGTAGATTACCTTTTAATTGTATCTATTAATGAAAGACTAACCTTTTACCTACATTTTTCCCAAGCATGCATGTTTATGAACAATAAGCCACAATTGCAGCTGATTCAGTAGATGAAAACCAACATGTTCACGTAACATACCGACGCTATGTGACAAATCGTCGGTATGTTACGCTTTCGGCCACCCAACCCGTCTGGTTGGCTGGAACATGTGTCACCACCGGGAGCGTCATTCTAGTGGATTCCATCCACAGTATCATAGGGATATCATATATATCATATATCATAGGGACGTGGAAGGTTACCTTTCACATTCCTGCGGGACGCCTCGGGACGTGACAAATCGTCGGTATGTTACGCGTTGGGAATGAGAGCGGTCTCAAAAATGTATGTTTTGCCACTTTAAGGCAGATTAAGCATATACACATTCAAGCATTTTACGTGTTTTCCCTTATGATACAGGGGTGGTTCCTGCTCTATTTCCTTTGATTAAAGGGTAATGCTTAAGAGGTGTTGACATAGAAATCAACGCAACTTTGACAGCTTGTGATAACTTAGTGTTAATTAAGGTTTTATCACTGTCACAATAACATGTCACGTGTTCTGCATGAAACAAAAGCCATGTTGAATCGTGTCTAATTACGGTGCCTGAAAATGTTGATGTTTCTCACAGTTACTAAGACATGTCTTATTGGCACATGCTGGTAAGTATTTAAGCTTTTTCGCCAGAAGAATTATTAACAGATCATATCAGCATGTTACAACAGGAAAGATGAGCGACTGCAACTATAATAGACACATCAGGACAGACTGATGATTTCACTGATGTTTAACGTGTTTGTCCAACTATGTGAGAAAACACTAAACATTTTAATTTTAAAGATTTTAATGAACGTTTATAGAAGTTTATATTTTAGTGTCGACTCCCTCTAACTGTGCGCATCACAGCACAGAGTCAAAAAAAGTCATGTCTGCAGTAAAATTCACATCACTCACGAGCTACCACACTGTGTTTGTAGTAAGATTATCTCTTTAGAAATCCTAACCTTTTAACAGCCTAAAGCCCAGATTTACCAAGTGGGCCAAATTAACAGATGTAAAAATAGTAAAATAATGGGAGTGGAAGTTCTGAACTAATGTGTATATACTGCTCGAATTTAAGGATCACTTTTTAATCAGAGTATATCAACAAGTCAGTTAAACCTCAGGATATTGATCTGGTCAGTTAAATAGCAGAGGGCGTAGTTAATCAGTTTCAACTGCTTTAACGTTAATGAAATCAACAACAACAAGTGCACTAGAGGGACAACAATGAGACAACCCCCAAAACAGGAATGTTTTTACAGGTGGAGTCCACTGATATTTTCCTCTCCTCATCTTTTATGACCGGTTTTTCACTAGTTTTGCATTTGGCTAGGGCCAGTGACACTACTGGTAGCATGAGGCGATAACTGGACCCTACAAAAGTTGCACAGGTAGTTCAACTCCTCCAGGATAACACATCAGTACATGCCAATGCTAGAAGGTCTCCAAGAACAGTCTCAAGAGCATGGAGGAGATTCCATGTATGAGTATGAGAACTGAACGTGTTTGCAAAAGGTCCTTAACCCATCAGTAGGACGAGTATCTGTTCCTTTGTGCGCTATCAGAGAAATACAGAATGACCTCCAGCAGGCAACTGGTGTGAATGTCTATGACCAAACAATCTGAAAAAGACATTATGAGGATGGCCTGAGGGCCCAACATCCTCTACTCGACCTAATTTTTTCCAAAAACTCAGTGATGCCCTAGTCCAGCTCTGGCAGGAGAGCCCATGGATAGTATGTGTCGACCCATTAGGAGCATGACCTGGTGTTAGGCATGCATACAAGCACATACAAACTGCTGAGTACCATTTTGAGTTGCTGCAATGAAATTTCGGCAAAATGGACTAGCCTTGCCGCATCATTTTTTCACTCTGATTTTTGGGGTGTCTTTGAATTAAGCTCTCTGTTGGTTGATCATTTTCATTTCCATAAAATGATGCAGCATCTATTCATTTCTAACATATTACCTAGTCCATATCAGTTTAAATATCTAGCATTTTTCCCACTGTGATCTATTAGAAGCCAATCCACAAAATAAAGCTAAAACTGAAATCTGTAACTTTTGACACGTATGATTTTCAGAAGAATACAGTTATTTACTGCCAAATTGTGACCCATACATATATTAATGAAGCAACTGTTAATGCCCCATTTGCATTAATGTGCACATAGCCCATCAGTGGATATTGTAAGATTCAGTCATTAGATATGTCTTAATCTAATTGCCAGTAATTGCTTCATTTTGACAGATGTTTCAGTGCGGTGTTTACGAGACCTGATACAAAAAGGTAGAAGTCAAAATAAAAGCTGTTCTGTGTGTTTCTCTGCTAAAAGGAAAAAATACAGAGATTTTTTGATCTTTGAACAATCTTTGTGGAGAAATGGGACTAAAAGTCTGAAACACTGCCCATCATTCACTGTAAAAGCTAATTTGGCTGCCAGTAACGTACTTGTAGGCCTCTTGAATTGGGATTCTCCTCTTCCCTCACTCCAGTGTATCACACTGAGTTCAGTTCAGTTTAGCTAACAAAGCCAAAAAACAAGAACTGTTCAAATTTCAGGGTGAAGACTGCAGAGAGACAGATGTCAAGACAGATGCAACACATTCATAGCTTTTTGCATCCAGTGCTGCCAATTACATGCTCATTCTGACATTTTCCCCCTGTATTCCAAATAAATTGAGTCTTTTAGCGCCAACTATCGATCATAACACATGCTTTTATTGTGTGTTAAATACGGTGCAATTTGCAATAAATTGCATGTCTCGAACCTTAATCATTTCTATAATTCATACCTGCGTGCATGCTATTCAGTCACAAATTTCACACAGTCATGAGTGTTAATACTTCTGACCCTAAATCAGTTTAGTCTTGTTTCATCACTGTGACCTTTTTGATAATGTCCTACACAGGACACAGTGCTCTAAATTAACAATATCTAATGATCTAATGTATATATCAGTGCAAAAATTGAATTAATTGTATTGAAAGATTTATTGAAGAGCACTGTGACTGCATGCAAAAAGAAATTAGGTTGGTCTGTTTCAGACAAACACGCTAAACTTAGTGCAGTGAGATTACAGATGCTATTCTTGCCTTGAAATTATGTGAATAAAAGGAATTTCTGACCATTTAATGTTTTGTTTTTTGGTAATAGGGCAGTGTTTATTTACCTTTTAAGTTCTGCTTGTGCCTCAGTGGTAAATATTTTACAAGTCACAGTGGTTAGCGGCTTATGACTAAAGCAAAAGTGAAGACTTGAGCTTCAAATGTAGCAAAAGAGATAAAAGCAAAGCGGACTTTCTCCAGATTGCCAAAGGAGAAAAAATGACCCAATTTTTGCTTCATGTTTTTAAGCTTGAGAGATAATTCCCTTCTGTTGTAACAGTGAGGCAGTTTTATTTTACTTCTAATTAAGCTGTATTGATATTGGTTGTTTTCTGAATGTTGTGTATCATATTTTTCATGATTTGCTTAAATTTAATGTGTAACTGTTGTTTCTATGCTTAGCTTGAATAGACTACAAAATGACCCCGTTACTAATGACTTTTTGATCAGCCTTTGAATTTAATCACAATGTGTTTCTCCGGTCAAGACAGACCTAGTTTTGAGATATCATTATCTGAGTGTCCACATCCAAGTGACCTTTCTTTAGTAGCTGTTTTAAAAGGTATCACCCTAAGTCTTATTTCATTTGTAAAATAACCTGAAATGGTATGTTTGAAATCTACTAGGCTCTTTGGAGTAATTATAAAGAAAAGCACATTTCTATTCATTTCATTTCTGTGTCATTACAATATATTTTGAAATGTGTAATTCATTTCTTAACAGTCTACTCTCTCAGTTTTATGTCATTGTCCCTGACAATGTCAAATAGTGATTTTTTTTTTCTTTTTTGCTAACCAAGTCAAATTTTTAAGTCTCACAAAAACAGTATATATGTTTTGTGAGACTTAAAAATCTAAAGCTCTCTCTATAGCTCACTATAGGGCTAACAAACAAACCAGAAAAGTACTTTTCTGCTGCTTTTGCAATATTGGTGCACTTAATCTCAAACAGTCAATCTCTCTCCATCGCTTTCTCTTCATGTTTCATTGCTTTGACAGGACACACAAACTCTTACACAGACACACACTTCCAGCCAACTGTGGAAATCGAAATCTATGCATCTGTGAGAGAATGAGCTACTATGCACATACACATGCTTCGACTATCAATCTTACAATACATTTTTGTATTGTCTTCGTTTTAACAAATGACAAATAAGGTAAAATTTCTATCCAGAAAACATCAAACATGTCAAAAAGAAAGTAAGAAGATGAGTTGACGATTACAAACGGACTGACAGCAATTAAATGGCACACATACCCAACTGAATGTACAGTTCTGTGTTAATTGTTTGGACACTTTGAAAACTACCAACAAACTACACAATTAGGTTTTTTTTAGATTTAACTTTTTCACTTTCTGTTTTTTTTTTTTAAATCCAGTTTTAACATGGAGCCAAGTTACGACTTCCTGCACATCTATGAGGGTGAAGACTCTAATGGGCCTCTACTAGCAAGTCTCCAAGGCAACCAGGCCCCAGAGCGGATAGAGAGCAGTGGTAACAGTCTCTTCCTTGCATTCAGATCGGATGCCTCACTGGGCATGTCTGGATTCGCCATCGAATATAGAGGTAATTAAACCAAAAACATTTGGCTTAACATGTCCAGGTATATTTTATATATTTTGTACATTAAATAGATTGAAATGGTTTATGATTAATTCTTTAGTGATTACAACAGTTTGAAACGATCCCACTACTTTATACTGGTGTATTAAGTAGTTTAATTAATTATCAGCAATAGAAGAAATTTGGTGATGGTAGAATTACTTATTTTATGAAAAGTGATACATATTATTAGAATAGTAGTAGCATAGTTTTGAGTGTAAAAATAGTAAATGCAACTCATATCAATAACATTCGCTTTCAAAATAGCACCTCTGTATAGGCCCAATGAGGTTGAAAACAACAATGCAAATCAATGTTGTGTTAGGTTTCTCGCAAATAAAATGTATTTTTGAGTGTTTCAGCACACTGAAATGCAAAAAAAAATAATATGCTTGTATTGGGTGGAATGATTAAAAAGTCGATGCAGGATTGTTTCGTGTGCAGACTGGATAATATTTTAATCTTAGCCTAATCTAATATTTTTGGTTTGTTATTTTTTATTTTTTTGGTTTGTTTGTTTTTCAGCTGAACATGGTGTTTCCTTGCCAGCCGATGAGTTGTTTACTTCAAGTGATTGTGACTTATCCTGGTTTTGCTTGACTAGGGGTGATTTAACGCTTGTAGTCAATACAGAACTTAGTTGTTCAGCTGAGTAGAGACTACATCTGATCTAGCAAATTTTATAAACACATTTTTCTTCTTGATTCCCTTTTCCTATTTATGTCTAGTTTTAAAAAAGACAACCTTACACTTCTGTGCTTTTGTCATTATTCACTACCTTTCATCTGCCATCTTTCTAATTAAAATCCAGCCTTAACCATCTCTCTGTGTCGCTTCTATCTTGCCCTCCACCTTTCTCTGTCTTCCTGCCCATTTTCTTCCTCAGACATAGTGTCTTATTCTTATTGGTCGATCACAGAAAAGCAAACAAGCTGGTCCAGCTCCAAGTCATAAAGATCCAAGACACTGTTTGACCACTATTTGTCTTTTACTACTTTATCACCATCTCATTCTTCTTCTTGTCTGCTGTTTTTCTTTTGTTTTGTTGGAGGTCATTTGGCCTTTCACAGGGGAGTACATATTGTAATTGTCAAAATGCTGGACTATAAAGATTTATGCATACTGTAGAAATGTACAGCTCTGTAGTATTGTTTATGGTATGCATTTATAAGTTTGCCAAAAAAATCTAAGAAAGTAAATACAATTTTTATTTAGTAATAAAAACTATTAGGTTACTCTACTCACGCAAACACTTTCCCTCTCAACAGAAAAACCAAGGGAAGCCTGTTTTGATCCCGGTAATGTTATGAATGCCAGTCGGACAGGGTACGACTATAAATTGGGATCTCAGGTGTCCTACAGCTGTCACCATGGCTACACAATAGCAGGTGAAGATACCATCACTTGTGTCATGGGTCCAGATGGAAAGCCAGTGTGGAACAAGGCGCTGCCGTCATGTAAAGGTAGGAATGGCACATCAGGAAATACCTTGTGCGTATTGATGTACCATAATATTATTGTTACAGTGAATATTTATTTGAAATCTGGTGACCCAGAGTTTAAACTGCATACTTATTCAAATACAGTGTTCTCTTTTTGATTCCAAATGTGGACCTTGCTTTTCCACTCTCTCTTTTTTCCCCAGTTGATTTAAATAATGATGAACATGAACATTTTGAAAATTATCTCTGTATTATCTGAATTTCATATGAGTCTTGGTCATTGTTATACAGTATCTGGTAGAAACACTGTAGGTTGTATATCTTGTTTTAGTCATCGGGCCGCATTCTTGAGGAATGATAGGTCCAGTCTTTCTAAATCATAGACTTTTTTTGGACACTCCACCATATATATTTG
>VOQK01014223.1:3283-15322 GCA_015052645.1 Benitochromis conjunctus
GGGGGGGGGGCTCGGGATAAGAAATCTAGCTCTCCCTCCTCCCGTCCTGACAGCACGTCTTTTCCCTCTAAAGTAAAGAACATTCAAGCGCCAAGATCCCCTCACCCACACTCGAGCTATTGTATGAAGCATTATGCCGGCTTTGGCACAAGAACTATAGCCTCCCACACACCTCTTGCACACTTTCTCTGTCTCTCGGTCTTGCAACAACAAATATTGAAATCCTTCAAGACCCCTTTTTTCCTTCGGCATCTCCTCAGACAGTATCACTTTACTACAAAGCCTGTGGCGTGCACGCATGCGGACCTGAAGAGTGAGGATGACTGGGATGCCCCAAGAGTGCCTCCATCGGTCTGCTGGCCAACAATAACTTCATCACAGTTAATGAGTGGCCCCTGATGGACACGGTTCACCGTATTCCCTGTTTGTTTGAGCTTACTGGGCTAATTGCCCCAGTGCGAGGGGGATCAAAAAAATGTGTGAATGCATCTGATCTTTTTACCCCGTGTTGCACTGGGTTCCAATCAGTGACAGACTCAGAGATCTTCATTAGAGAAATACCCCTGCAGAGAATTCAGCAGGCCAGAGGCTGTGCTGACATAAGCCAGCACTTGTTAAGCTTTTCTCTCTTTTGCACAGAAATCTCACACAGAGTTGAGTGAGTTTACAAACCCTTTCTGGATTTTCTTTGATGCTTCTGGTGCAATAATCTCATAGGAACACAAGGGCGAGATGAGCAAAGGTCACAAAGAGAAGGTTATCTTTTCCCACTTCAAAGTGAGGGTGCATTTTCAGCCAGTTATGAAGAACGAGCAAAAGGATCGAGGCAAAGGTGTTACAATTTTTAATGAGGGTTCTACAAAACAAATCAGTTATTCGACCTAATCTGACATTTATTATGGAGTTCTGAAGTTATCCAAAAGTCAAAGGGAGATTCTACGCACACATTTAAGCATGCGGCCGGTGGCTAAGGCTAGACCAATGAAACTGCATTCTGAAATCTGGGCAATAAGTCTGCCAAGCCGCACATGTAACCTTGTAAACATCGGTTGAAACCCCAACAGACTTTCTTTCGCTTTTGTATTTCCTCTGCCTCACGCCACCACAAACAAAACAAAGAACAACGCTGAAGCTGAACAAATCGTGTTGTGTTCTTTGCATCTTATATCCAAACTCTCCAGCAGAGACAAAGACACTCACATTTAGTTATGCATGTGCTTTAAATATGTCGGTCACTGCTTTTAGATTTTACTGACAGACAATATGTTTAAAATAGTCTAAAACAAAAGTAAGACACGTTGAAGCAGACAGCAGGAGAGTGAGTGGTAACTTGCCAGGGTAACAGACTGCTTTGTGAGCCAACACTTGAGACACGCTTACTGTATGCCAAGTGCAAACGGGGCCAAAAGGGGAAAGACCTGAAACTGAACTGGTTTTTCAGTAAAATTGAAAAGTTAAGAGAACGCAACTTTTCAATTTGGATCCCAGAAAAGCATTAAAAACTTGTTTTACTGTAACACCTTTTTTTTGTGGTTGCAGCTTTATTAAAAAGTTATTTTTATTACTGAGTCGGCGCCAAATGCACAATGAACAGGGCTTTAGCTGAATCGCTATGATCTAAGGTGCGTGTGTGTGTGAGTGTGTGTATGTGTGTGTGAGCTCTTATGTAGCATTTTGTCTGTGTGATTGTGAAACACACACACACGCATGCACGCACATACACATGCACACCCACATGCACATGCACACACACACACAGGGCTCTGTTATTAATGGACAAGGTCATTCCTTCAGTGATACTCTCCCTGTGAAAATAAACTTGATGCTAAGAGGCCAGTTAGCCCTGCCAACCAGAGCCTTTAAACACACATCTCACACCCAGCTGCACTGACTGCCTGATCCTGGAAGCTCATAACCTACCGAGGTTTATTTGTTCTCCACAGTTTGCAGACTGACTACCTCTATGAACGGACGAGTGAAGCATTCTCAGTTTTGTCAACAGATGGTGGATGAATATACGAAAACATGTCTGAGCAGCCTTTACTAGCAGCCGTACTGATTCCCTGAATCCTGCTGTGATGCATCAAAGTTGGACGTTCCTGCTAGGAGATACAGTCCACGGTGTGGAGGCAGCCGTGAACAAAAACATCAAAACACACACACAAACACACGCGCTCACACTGAAGAGAGCAGACACAGCAGAGTACAAGGTCCTGATCCGATCCATCTCTGTCTGGTCAATTAGCTGAGCTCAGCGCTGCAGCATCATTAGTGACTAGGCGCTGACAGCCGGCCGGGGGAGGCGTTTGTCTCTGTCTCTGACCCCGGACAGACTGAAGACTGCCGCCTTCAGACAAACACACTCGCACATCATCGACCCGCAGAGAACACCGACTCCTAGAAATAAGTCAAGCTGAACAAGGTGGCTGCTCAGAACATATGTTTGCTGAGCAAGCAGTTTCTTTTGTCTATTCTGAGACAATAATCTGATATGGCTTCATTCATGCTGTTCTCCCACTTCTACCTCTTATGCTCCTTTTCCCCCCAAAATTATTCTGTATTCATGACTTCTGAACAGCAAAAAACATACAAAAGACACAAAAATGCAAAATTATAAACTGAACAAGAGATGTGAACTTTGAATAGAGACAAACATTTGAGCCAAATCTTAATATTAATCTTCCTGTAAGGATACACACCACTGGTATTACGTGATGCATATTTAACAGTGTGACAGATCCACATTAAATACACTTTTGTTGTCTGTGCCAATATTAAATGGTGTATTTTTACACTTAGCTACATTCATTCAGTCACAGTGGTCTGTGGTCTAGTACCACAGAAACCAGTGCTCCATCCAAATCATTCCAATGAGTTCCAGTGAGTTCCTTGTAGTCTGGGGTCTATCTATAACTTGCTAACTGGGATTGCACTGCATTGGTAACAGGATCATATTAGCATATGATCCCAGTGGGGGTGGGAACTTTTAAATATTACTGAGAGCATCCCTTTCTTCTGCATGGGACCATTTTTGATGCTTTGCTCAAATCAGTCTTAACTTGTATTTAAGTCTACTAAAGGAAACCCTCCCATAAGGCTGGCAGGTCCTAGTCTGGTGTCTGAGCTCCAGTGTTTACTGTGCTTTCCCAGGGTGGCAAGTTTCTTCTATTAGCTGATTGACTTAAAGGTGGGATGCACATCGTCATTTCCTTACTTCAGAATTGCCACTCTGCGTCTTCTACCTCCAAGTCTGAGTCATAATTGCAGGTAAGAAGGAAGTGCAGCCTTACCTCTAACAATGGTCAGGTAATTGATCCCAGAAGAAAAAAGAAAAAAAAAAGAGGTAAACAGAGCAAGACTGGATCCAAACTATTACACTGCAAAGTTTGAAAACGGAGGCAACCAGTCCACATCTGGTCTCAGTTTACACATCTAGTTGAGGTGATCGAAAGGTCCGCTGCAAATGAAACCATGCTACAGCCTCGGGGACCCTGAGGTGAGAGTGTAAAAGGTCAGAGGTTTTAGCCTCATGCAAACACATCTCACCTCATCAATCAGTGCAGACACAAAAACCCAGAGCAGTGGAAGGGAACACACCACAATCCCAGCATCTAACCGCACCCTCCACAGAGCTGGACCTCCATCAGGAAGAAAATAATCAATCACATTTAGTCTGACATACTTTCTGTTTCTATAAGTCATATGTGTTTTTAATGAATTTCCAAAGAAATTAAATGCTTTATTTAATATGTGATGCTTAATTTAGCATTTGCCAGATACTTTAGTTTTTAAACAGTTGTTTAAAACTGGAGTACTGGACACATAAATCATCCTGTATGTTCAACTCGTTACCAAACAAATTTAGAGAGTTAAATCTCTGTAATTTACAGTGTACTAGAGATTTAAACCTGTTCTCTGCGGTGAGATTTCCACACTGGTGCACTTGTAGTGTTGGTTTGCCAGAATAAAGAGGGCTGCAACTGTAGAAAGAGAAATGAGTTTGAATCGTGTGCCATGAAAAGTATCAATGAAAATGTTCTGATGTTCCAGAAAGAAACTCAGCATTCGGAATCAGAATTACAGTCTAATAAAAGACAGCAATCAGCCAGACACGGCGATGTTTGTGTAATTACTTTTACTGCATAGAGGCAGGAGGATGGAGCTCTGCACTGCATGTCAAACTAAAGCAGTTTGAGTTTTGTTTCTCTGACTCTAAAACAGGATAAAGTTCAAAGTCGGATTGTGCACAGAGAATACGTTAGACTTCATTGTGAAACTTTTAGCTCACTCTCTCTGCAAAAGGTAGTCCAGTTCCAGCAGTTTTTCTTGTCTGTACTGCTGTGGAAAGAGTTCTACTTGAATTTTTATTTATTTAAAAGATTTTTTTTGTGCCAAATCTGCTGTGGACCCCTTACAAGAACGAGAGCAGTTGAAAGACGCTTTGATGCCTACTTATATAAGTATATACATAAATCACTGCATTTTCACTTGGGAAGGCCATTATTGTGCTTTAGGCAATTTGGAGTTGCCCAAAAGAAGCATGCCTACACAGATATCTCTTTAACAGTCCTGCATTGTGAGCAAACACATACATAATATACTGCAGAGGCAGCTCAGTTTGACCAGCAGTTTTCTTTTTCTTCGGTTGGGCTGTGACTCTGCCAATTCTCACATCAGTCCTTTCAGCTCCTCCAGCCCATCCAGATGTGCTTGCACACAAAACCTCTAATCTTTCACAGGAAGGAGGAGGGTCTCCCGCCTCTCCGCCAACTTCTCTGTCCCACACAGGGCTATCTTTACCTCACTGTCCCTCTCACTCACTCTCCCTATCGCTTTCTGTTTTTACAGCACATGCCTGTAGTGATGCTGATGTCAGTGATGGGGTCTGCATCTCAGTCTGGCCGTCCCTCTCACCCCTTCCACAGCAGGCGGAGGTGTGTAATTACAGAGCAGTGCTGGGCTGAATGGTCTGACTGGTGGGGTGACTGTGGTCTGCTGACAGAGGTGTTTGTCTAGCCTGAAGACATGTGCTCCCATTGGCATTCTGGGACAGGAGACTGGTCACACTTGGCACGGACAGCTGTGAGGTAGACCTCTCTGCACAGGATGTGGCATAACTTCCCCTCCCTCCCTCCTTCCCTCCCTCCCTCTCATCAAGCTTCCTGCTTCTTGCATTTTCCAGTAAGTTTCATCACAAGAGACCTGCAGCTATCTGCCCCACATCAGCTTAGACTGGATACTGGAGAATACCTGCAAGGCACTTGTAAATACCAGTTAGAGGAAAATTGAGCTTTGTTTCCCAGTCACTCACCAAGTTCACCTCTAATTACTAAGCAGAGCAGCTCTTGTTCCATAGTTTGTTAACTGCTTGTTCAAGGGTGAGTGTGTCTTGGCTGTCTCAGTGCAAGACGCTGCCTGAATGTCCACAACAGCAGGAAAGGCGTGTTTAAAGACAGAGCCACAAAAGACAAAAGGTCTGGTGTTTATGTAAAGCCTCAAAAATTCATATGAAGTTAGAAAAGGAGTAAACCTTATTTGTTGCAGTAAAAGTAGCATGCGCACACACACACGCACGCACACACGCACCCACACGCACACAAAGAAAACAAAGCATCACCATATGGCACAATGGAAACAGTTTTCTCTGTGCCATGAAAGCAAACAATGCTGCGGTTTGTGTAAAGTGGCTAAAATTAGTGCTGGGTGCATTTGTCAAACTGCAGCATGCTGACCTAAGACAGTACGTGGTCGGGACAGAGTGCATTACAAATCCAGCCCGCAGTCTTTAAACATTTCCACTTGAAAGCAGCAGATGTCTAATAAAAGCATGTGGCTGACAATCCAGCTCACACCCTCCAGCTTTATTAAGAGAGACACAATAACGCAGAAGTCCGAAGAAGCTCAGCTCCTCCCTCCTGATCCTTGTTGACCCCCAAAAAAGCTGCTTAGTAAACTTTGGCTTGGCGACGTTCTCCCTTTCAGTGATGTGCAAACTTTCTCAATCTCTTCTCCTCTGCGGTCACCAGGGAAACGAGTGAAAACAGAACAGCATGGCTACACACCAGCACTGTTTGAGGAAACCGCTGCTTTAGTGTGGCAGGGAGGGGACCATCTCGTCTGTGACCTCTCACAAAACGCTCCTGACACACAACAGCAATTAAACCCCACCACTCCTCTCAGCCACGAGGGGCCAACAAACCATAGGTCTGAAAATATTCAAGAACAGAATTAGTCCTTACAGACCTGCAAACACACACGAGCTCTGACTTAATCACTCAAAGTTACTGCTGTTGACTATACAAGCGTTAAATATCATCAGTGATGCAGTAAGCTCTATAACAGCTTGTTTCTACTGCAATTTTGCTCTGATTCTGTCTGCTGTAACATCAAGGTGCTCAGCCACGTGACTGCTGGGATGTGAGAATGCGGAGTGCGCCACAGTGAAGTCCAGTGGGAACATGAGAAGTCTAACAAATAAGGATGTAGATCAGGTAACAAGCCAACACTTGTGCATCCCCAGACTACAGCTTAAACTGGTGAGTACAGTAGCTCACAGTGGAACAGTTCAGCTCATAAATACTGTAGTGGTTGGCTACAAAGGAGAGTAAGTAATATATGCAATGAGAGGAAATAGTGTGATATCTTGTGATTTAATTATTTTTTTTATGTTAGTTTTATTTGTTTAATTTAAGTTTTATTCAATTTATAATCGTGAAACCTTAATTCATAGTTGGCTGTCTGGCATGAAATTGGTCACAAAGAGGTATCCACCATAAGCTTCCTCGTGATTGTTTTGGTCGCGTCAGTCACCAGTAGCTTATACAGGAGACACCAACTTGTCTGCAAACACTCGTAAACTACTCTCCAAGCAGTTGTGAAGCAGTGAAAAGTGCAACACAAATTGGACACAGAGACTGTTTGCCTTTCAAAATAAAAGTTGCACCCTTTTGAAATGTGCTGATTGCAAAGATAAGGCACTGGGTCTCCGTTTCTGGTTTTTATTGCACTTTTTCTGGTTTCTCTAAAGCTTAGGAGAGTAAATGGCAATCAATCAGAATCAGAATACTTTGTTAATCCCTAAGGAAATTCTGTAAAGTTTCTGTAGACAAGGTGATCTCTTCTATTCTGTGGGTGGCTACTGCAACCCGCTAGCAACCATAAGAATCACAAGGAGGTTTTTGGTGCAGTACTGCCTTTGCAGCTCATTTCACCAAGTGACAGGCAGCAACCTTCATAAACCAGTAAGTTAATACACACTTTTCACTAGTGACCGGAGGCATCCTTGCTCTCAAACCCTGTGTGACTGAGGCCTAACTTAACATAGTTAACTACAGGTACAAAGAAATATATATTTTGTTCACTAAAGCTTATTTTCCACAAATTTTCTTACAAATACGTTTGCCTTTCAAAGTAAAAGCTGCACCTTTTTCATCATTGCCATTTTGGTGTGTTGAAACTAGATTTGATAAGTAAGGGTTGGATCGGACTGAGAAACCGAGGATACTGCATGCTTATTGGCTACTGCCTTGTGACTGAGTGCCGCTGTTGTGACCTCAATATGATCTAAAAATAGTGACTGAGTCCATTCAGTTATCAGAAAAGAGTTTCCTGAGCTCACAGAGAAAAGAGCTGAGGGTTGTTTTATACACAAACCAGAAGTCTTTCTGCAACCAGAGGAGTCTCCCCCTCCTGGTCACTAGAAAGAATGCCTTTCTATTGGCAAATAGATTTTGGGGTGCCTTTATTGCAAGAGGCAAACAGGGAGAAAACCCAGGGGGAAGACCCAAACAGCTTTGTAACAGATTCAAACCCGGGCCTCTGCATTAGCCTTATGACATTTGGGTTACCTACTCAACCCAGTGAGCTACACCAGAGCCTTGGAAAGAATGCAGATTTAAGACATTTCTGCTGGCTTCACTTTTCAGACCCAGAAGTACGCTCATCATTTACACTTTCTAAGGTCCACATTCTGCAGAAACAGCATACAGGCTGAGCTCTTAAATGCTGAAGCAATGCAGCATTAGTTGGATGAAATATAATGACCTAACTGACTTTTACACTGTTTCTCACACGTACTGCCTTAGTGGCTAGAACCGAAAAAGCTTTCATTTAATGGAACATGAGATGTTAAACACAGAAAATCTTGGAGAAGCAGAAATATCCAAACAAAAGGCTATTAAGACTAAACATAAAAGACGCTGAAGTGAACAATGGCTAAAATAACAGCAGAGGAGTGGTAAAGTTTACACTCTGTTGCTCTCTGCAAAAACACTGCTGAATTCCTGGCCGTAAGACCCTTCTACTCTGACCTGCTCATTATAATACAGAAGCTCTCTGCCCACAGCTGCAGCCAAGAGGAGCATAGACCACTCCACAACGCTTCAGCCAAACATCCTGGCTCATGTCTTCTGCTGTACACACTCGGTTCTTGGTGAGTAAATCCTTTGCCCTCTGTTTGAAGGACAAGTCCCGTCCAGCACACTGCTTATTTGTCCAAGGCTAGTCTGAAAGCTCACTTATTATGGCTCAGCGGCCTGTTGCCACACCAGCCAAGTGCAATTTCCCTGCTGTGGTATGATTTGTGTGTGAGCACACATGAGAGTAAGTCTTCTTAAGAGTGAAGTTTCAATAGCCGATATTTTTCCTTAACCACCCATGTAAACAATAAAAACAATTGAGTCTCTTCTGACAACCATGCAGAAGGAGCCATGACAACCAAATACAAATGGTCCAGTTGAACACAATGACTGTGCAATAGTGACAGCACTTGTCCATCCAGAGTCAAGACGCGACTGCCAGACTGTAGATATTCCAGCTTCCCTCAGGACGATATTCTCCTTCAATAGCAAACCATAAAGCTGCCTCAGTCTGCAGGGCTATAAACAAACCGAGAGCAGCAGACATGTGTGGTAAAAAGTGGGCCAAATCTTTCTTCACAATTGTTTCAGTTTTCCTCATGATTCAGCTTCTTCCAGAGTGCATTGTCCGCTTCCTTCACCATAACAAATCATTTGATTTGTCAGTTTCCTTTGGGATTTCTCACGTAACACCCTAATCTCCATTTTGCCTCCATAAGCTTGGCTCATGTTACTGTGGAGGTATTGGAGCCCGCTCTGAGGTTTGACAGGGTGAAAAATGCTAGATGTAACATACTGAAATAGCTAAATACCACTGTTTCACCACATACTTTAAAGCAGGACAGAGGCAGACGACTCTATGAGAACATCTTTGCATCATTTTCTCATCGTAAATATGCTCGATTGCCAATACAAACAGCGTGTAGAAAGACAAACCGTTGGATGAAAACAGTCTGAGTCTTGCAGTTTATAGCAGAGCCCGTTTATTGTTACTTTTAACTGTTGTTAAAACAAAGTAATTGTGTCGGGTGAAATGATGGTTTATAATGAGAATTTTAATGGTTTTAGCACCTGAATGGGAAATAAAATTCTGCTTTAGTTCTAGAAAAGGTTTCGCCTCGCTAAACTTTTGTCACTTTCTGAAAGCAACTGCATGCAAAGACTTTTTTAAATTTAAGTGTCTGTCTATTTAATTTTCAGACCAGGCCCCTGTTTTGTCACTTAGATGTTCACATGCTCACTTGTATGTGGATCATATCCTCACTTTGCCACAAGCTACTTCAAAAATAGCCCAAAATTAACTTCAGACATGTTTCATCAGGCAAGAAATTAGACTTCAAAGTAAAACTTTAAGAATATGTAAACTGAGCTTTGGTGAATGAGACTGAAACAAAGCGTGTACTGCTATAAACATCTGGATAAGTCTTTTGTTTCAGTGTTTTGTGACAGCCAACTTTTTACCCAACCTCCAGCTGCGACCAACAGCCACAAACACTTTTGACAATGTGTTGTAAGACATTTGTTTTAAGCAAATTAAATAAAATGTTGCTCTACCTTATCTACACTCCAATGATTCAGAACCATAAAAGGTAAAGCAGACATGGAAGCCTGGCTTTTAAAAGCAAAGCCAGCTGTGTCCGTGTGTCCAACCTTTTGCATGTTGTGCATGTCGGAAGATGTGTGTTGTGGACCTGATTGAGTTGCATGCAGTCAGGTCCTGCAGATAGAAACCTGGCTTAGCAGCAGAATCTCAGAACACCTCATTTGGCCACCTCGCACCGTTTCCTCAAATGGAAATGCCTCCCTTTAACCAAAGAATCACAAAATCTCGTGGTTCCAGCTGAGAAAGGGAAAAACATCAGACACACACTTTCCAGTAGATCGCATCAAATCCACCTACTGATACGCCATCACTCCGTTACATGCAGTCACACATGTGGAAGCAGCGGCACGGAGCCAGGATCAACATCCCTCCCTCCACACTTCAGACCGATGAGTCCGCTGCATGCTGTTACCTCATCATGCCAAATCTAAGCATCACTCTTTACCTCACTACACCTTTACGCGAAGTTCTGCATCTGTTAAAACACACGCACACGGGACAGAGGCTGACCACAATAACGTGGGTCTGTGGCCCGCAGCTATTTACCTGATGCTACAGCATCACTCCTCTCAGTGTTTTGACAGATCAGACGCCTACAGCGAGTGCTTCTTGTAACATACAAGCAAAAAAAAAAGAAAAAAGGAAACTGTAATTAAAGACAGCAGGGTGGCATTTTTAGCTTCAGGAGAACAGTGGTGGGATCAACCAGATGGTGATCAGCTGCTGTTAGTTTTACACGGATTACAGATGTTTATGAAACAGCTTCAGGATCCAAAATGACAAAAGAACACAAACTTATTTAATTCATGAGGAAACAGGAATTAATAGAAAAAAAAGCTAGCTTAAATCTCAGTAATCTCACCAATAAAACATTGTTCCTGTCATATTTGTCTTCCGCTGCTTAAAAACGGGCTATAATTCAATAACATGTAAACATATTGTGGTATTTTAAACATTTCTATTGCACAAGTTAAAAAACTAAAACAACAAATGAGTAACTGAAGGTTTTGGTTTACATGTATTTTGTCTGATGTAATGAAACATTGAGTGATTCTGCTAAACAACAATTTGATTATTTTATACGATACAGATGGATCCGTTATTACATATATAATTTTTTGGACTTGGCGCAGAACGTTTGGCCTCTTTGGAGCTTTTTATGGTTCACAAACTCACATTGGTCTGAAAAGGCTCATGGTAATACCGTATTATAACTTTTAATCATTCATTTATTTATTTTCCTAAACACTCATTCAGTTGCATGGAGGCTCGAGCGTATCCCATCTGTCAGAGGGCAAGTGCAGGGTACAGCCCGGACATATAGCCAATCTATCCATAACACTTAAAGACAACACAACAACTCACACTCACATTTACACCTAGAGCCAATTTAACCCAAAGAGAGCCCACGCAGACATCCAGCCAGTGGATTTGAACCCAGGATGACTGTGCTGTTCTAATTATTTTTGAATTAAGAGTGATTTATTACTGACAAAAAATGAAATTATGAAGTAATTTCTAGCTGTCACATTTATTTATTTGTATTGTTGCTATAAACATGAAAAAAGGATTTTCGTAACACTTGATTTAAAGAGCTTGTAAATAGGCAGATGTGGTGACAGCGGCATAAATTACATGGCTGTCTGTTTTCACTCACTATCTAGTTTTATTTTCGCTTGTGGTTCATTTGCATTTCATTTAGTCCTTTTGTTAGATTTGGGCACGGAAACTACTCGGTCAGAGTGCGTAGGAAAAGATTGTGGTTTGGGCTAAAATAGGCCGAGTTAGAAATGAGGCTAGTCTCACTATTGCTGCGTCACACGTGTCATACAACCCGGGGTAAAAGACAACATCTCTGTTTTGAGACATCAGCAGTTTAGTGAAAACAGCAGTATTTGACAGCATGTGTGTGCAAACAGGCTCACTGCGCTAATGCCATCAGAGTGGAATTAATATTGTCTCTTTATTGATGAGAAGATGGACAGGTTTTACCCAAACAAGTTGCATTAATAAAAACAGAATATCACATAAGTAATAATTACTAAATATTTCTATTTCTCTTTTTTATGGTTTGTAAAG
>VOQK01014224.1:0-23014 GCA_015052645.1 Benitochromis conjunctus
ACCATCTGTCCTCTTGTTGTGGTGCAGTAGGCAGAGTATGGCTTCCAAAAATAAAACGCCTGCTCGCTTTCCTCCTTCGTATGAAAGCTGCTTTGAAGTCTGTCGTTCTGTCAGTTTGTTTGGTGAGCTCTGACTGAGAGCAGAGTCACATTAAGATGGAGATATTGCCCTGTGTGTGCACTTACAATAACAGTCTCGCTCAAACTTGCTGACTCTCATTTCAAGCGTCTGAGTGGGCCATTATGGAAGGTGCCTCGGCCGGCTCTTCAGAGCAGGCGTGTGTTCACGAGTGTGTCGAGAAGAGGCAGGTGGATCCGCACACACTCAGTTTAAACCAAATCAGTGTAACTCATGTGCACCCCTGGGGGTGCCAGTCCTGACAGGGATATTTGCATCCCTAATTCCCTCAACACCACTGCCGCTACTTCCCCCCACATGCCAGCTGGGACCACCGAGGCCAGGGCAGAGGCGGGACAGGAAGTCTTTTACACACGCACTCACACGTACACACGATAGCACAGACCGTATCCAATCAATTTGACGCCAATGTTAAACAAAGCTCCCGTTTAGGGTAATTAAAATCGCCCAATTAAAGCCCGCAGTTGTGTGTTTGTGTTTGTGTGCGTGCGCGCGTACACATGAGCCTTTCAGACTTTTTGTTAAGGGTTCTTTGTTCCTGCTAAACCTTTTGTATGACCGCATTAGCTAAATGAACATTTTAAGGTTGAAAAGTGTCTCCTTACGGCTCAGATTCCCTCACACCGTTCACACGAGTGCCTCCCACAGAACAAAGCCGTTCTATTTTTGTGATTATTCTTTTTGTGATTAAACATTCTCAGTGTGTCGGTGTGTGTATGTGAATGTGAGCTGCAAAGGTTTGCATCTCAATGACTTCATCAACTCCACATTGAGCTGCCTGTCCCCAGGGCCTTTCCAATCGATTGTCTATGCGACCATCCTTTATAGGAAAAAGAAAAATCAATCCAGCTTCATAAATCTGCTCTGACTTTTACGTTTTTCTCACTGTGTCTCGGTGTGTTTGCACGTGACAAGACGCAACGTACAAATGTGTGCGTTCGTTCTGCAGCTGTTGTTGAGAGTGGCAGTTAATAATTAGCCCCCCTCGCTCATTAGCATGACCTCTCCACCCCGTCACCTCCTCACTAACCAGCTGGACTGATTCCTAGGAGCGCCTGCTGTCTGTCCTTATATATGTGTATGGCTATTTTCAGCAGCTAGGCCCTGTTTGCTGTAAGTCCAGCTGAAAAACAGCTACTACAGTAATATAAGCAACTTTAAATATATAGCAACAAAATGTATATATACTGTATATATAAACATGAACACGTGAAGCGTAGATATCACATATTTGCTCGGCCAGAACAACTCTGTGACAGTCATGAATGTACTGATCTGATGTTTTCTCTCATTTGCTGTGCATGTTTAGGAGCCAGCTGGTCAGTTCTGATGGTCTGTTGAACTGAACCTCGGGGGTTAACAGAGTGCCCCATACCTAACCACCATAACACTTTTATTTCCATCTCCTCATCGGACACAAGAACATGTCAGGGAGTTGCAGGGAGCAGGGGTCAAAGCCAGTGACGTGTCTTTGTTTCTGGCTACATGAGATAGAGTATATAATGTATATAGTATATTATAGTATATAATGTCTGTGCAGTATGAGCTCATAGCTTGGAAGATTGTCATAGTATCAATACAAGTGGAAGCAGTTTGACACATTTTGAGTAAACTTAGATTCAATTTATTAGTAGTAAATTCCTAAGCATAAATACTGGATATCTGCATGGATATGTTAAAAATGTTCAGCCAGTTTCATTTGCAATGACTCAACCCTGTGAGAACAGTCCAAAGCCATACACACACACACATACACACACATATGGTACATGCACGCACGTAAAAAAAACAGCAGTGTGGCTACACCACTCAGCATGAAGCCACGTGGCCTAATCTGAGTAGATTATAGCATATTAGGAAGGGGTGAGACAAATGTCAGTATGTCCCTTGATAGGTTGAAGTGTAAAAGGCTTTTGATTTATTTTATTTTGGCAGTGAACAAGTAGAGGGCAAGGCGGCACTATGAAATAAGCAAGCACCAGGGCATTGTGTTAGATCTGTGTGGGTTTAAAGGCCTCCTCCTGCTGTTTCGTCTGTCTGCATCATATTTAATTTATTTTGCTCCACTACCATCTGGGGAAAAAAACAACCCTGCTTACACTGCCTCGATTACCACTGGATTCTCTTATCTGAGAGTCCTTCTAGTTTCACCATTTAAGTCCATAGCTGTAGAATGTTTTTCTAGCTTTGTTTTCATTTTTATATGCAATCCTAGATATTGACCACTGGGTGGATGAATTGAACACTGAATGATAATTAACCTATGTGGTCCTCTGCCAGCATTGCTAATATTGAAAAACTTCACTGATTGGGTTTCAAGTAATATTTTATTGTGCATCTGTATTCATTGAGGCCCTGTTCCAATGCACATGGACATTTTTAAGCTTGCAGCATGACAATATTTTTGTGCTTAATATCACTCACGTGTGTGTGTGTGTCCCCTGCAGACCCAGAGTCCCAGAGGAAAAGGACAGTGCAGAATGTCCTGGACCTTCGACAGAACCTGGAGGAAACCATGACCAGCCTGAGAGGGGTGCAGCTCAGCCACAGGTCAGCAGTGTTAGGGTTGTTTCTCCTCTCTTCACATGAACAGAAAATGAATGATAGTAGCACAGATGCCGGGAAAAGGCTCATTGTGCAGGTGAAGAACTCATGTAATGCAAGTAACAGCATCATTTTTGATTAGTGTCTGTGATCTGATTACCAAATTTAATACAGAAATGTGTCAGTCGGTACTGCACTGCAGAAAAGTGTTACTTTGGAACAAACTGCACGCAGATAAACCAGATTATATCGTTAGGTGAAAAGGAAAAGAAAAAAAGCAGGTCAGAAACTGTAAAAAATAACAACAGTTAGGATGGGCAGCTTATTATTGACATTGTGTTTTGGGTTGTGCTGGTTGCATGAAGGCTCTAAGACAGGGGTCTCCAATTCCAGGCCTCGAGGGCCAGCGTCCTGCAGGTTTTAGATAACACCCTGGGTCAGCACACCTGAATCAAAGGATTAGTTAATTAGCAGGCCTCTGGAGAACTTCACATGTTGAGGAGGTCGTTTAACCATTTAAATCAGCTGTGGTGGATCAAGGACACATCTAAAACCTGCAGGACACCGGCCCTCGAGGCCTGGAGTTGGAGACCCCTGCTCTAAGATCAAGATTGGTATTGTCAGCACGTTAGTGTGTAATTTTCCACCTCCTCTTCGCTCTCTTTGAGTTGGTTGATATGGGACAGAAGCAGGATTAGCTCAAAGCTTTCTTCAAAGCAAACCCTTTCAATGCACACTAACGACTCACATTTGTACACACAACAAGACAAGCAATGATGCTCTGATTAATTGCACGGGTGCTTCCTCTGTTTCCTGGGCTGGGTTTTAGTTGAGTTCGCCATATCCCCACACTTTGTCCTTGAGAGCTTCCCTTCCATCCCCCTGTCCATGAGTCTCCTGCTATGTGTCCTATCTCTGTCCCTCAGTGGGAGTCTCCCTTCATGAAGAGTAAATCAGCAGATGGTTCCCTGCTGGAATACATTTCCTTTGCCATTCATATTTTTATTTCACTGTAATAACCTTGAATCACTCCCTGTTATCCCAAAAATGGAAGATTCACGCGTGAGCGTGATGTCACATATCCGGCGAATAAAGGGTAGTCAGGAGGGAACATTTGTATGAATAAAACAAGCGGATTAGTGAGCAAGCAAATTGTTTTGTTTGCACATATTTTACTTGATATACTGAATAAACATAACAAATAGAAAGCTTGTGAAAATCTGTGTGGGCACTGCTCCACTTTCTTTCTGCCTGTTTAACATTAGCAGTTTGAAAACTGTCTTTATTATTGGCTGGTTCTGCTTTGTTCTGTATCATGCAGAGAGGATTAATTTTAATGTAGCAAGTAAATGCATGTGCTGTCACACAGTTTGAGAGCTAGCAACTTTCAATATGCTAATTCTCATCACTGTCAGTGCAGACGCTAAGCGTTGATGTGCTGCACTGGCTTGGAACAGGAAACGCATGCACTTGTGATTTTAGTCATGTTGACATTTATGCACTTTATACACTTTTATACAAATATATGCCAGCATAAAGTAGGCACATATATATGTGCAGCATAGAGCAACACAAAGGAATGTGACAACACATGCACTCACATATTGCTTGCATGTATACATATGCACACATACACGTCTCAGCTCGTGCATGCTTTTTAAATCGGTTATTTAGCGTGATGAGAGAGGAGGATACAGGGTGGGGAGAGAAAGAAAAGTCATACAGGTATTCATTTCCTGTCTGTTAAAAATTTAGCTGTGAATAATTATTTTCATCACCTAAAAACTGTCTTTTTTTTTTTGTCTTTTCACAGCTGTGCAGAGGGGACCATGTGCTACGACAGCGATGAAGCCGCTGCCTTCTCAGTTTCCAGTCTGTCAAATCGTTCCTCTCCGCTGTCATGGCGTCAGGGTCAAGCTAGCCCCCGTCTCCAAGCTGGTGATGCTCCGTCCACAGGTAACGCCCACTCAGAAGTGCCCCTCAGGATCAGCCACACATCTCGTATCCACCTTATCGAAGCCTTGGACGACTCAGACCCGACCCTCCTGAAGGGGGATTATCTCAGCGACAGCGACCTTGGCGGGAAGAGCCCAAACGAAGATGACGAAGAAGATGATGATATTGATGATCTGGGCAATGGGTGAGTTATTTTTTTCCTTTTATTTGGAAAGCACATGGAAAGCTAAATAAGTTCCAGAAGGTCTCACCCCTGCTTCATTAAACTAACTAAGAAAACAGGACACATTAATGGTCTTAGCATTTCTTGTGAGGTGACTCCTGCCACCTGCTAGTTTTTACAATCCTACAGCTACAGACAGTCAGTACTGCAGTTAGTGGTTTTCCAGCACAACAAAGTCTTGATGAGCCCATCTGTAATGAATCACAAGCCCTCTTTCATAGTGTCTGTCATGACATTGTCAGCTGTAGCCCCCCTCGTGCAGTTGGCTCTGCTATAGTCAGAAAGCAGCCCTAAGGCAAAGTCCGAAAATGATGTCAGCATTATGGAGCCCTCTCACAGAGATCATCCTGTCATTCAGCTGTAAGCCCACTGGCTTCACCAGCAGGTTTCCATGTGTAGGACCCTTAACAACGCTGGCTCACCAGAACCTACTGGCAAAGCTAGAATGCAAATGTCTTTGGAAAACTGGTCACTCAACCTGCCTAGCCAATGAGAGCGCAGCCAGAGCTTGTCATGGTCAGAATAGTTTTTGTTTTGAAGTAGCCATGGATTTCTTGGAACAAATGATTTAATTTTGTGGTGAGGTCACATAATAGAACAAAACATCAGCCTCAGAACTGTTCATCAGCATGTTTGTTGTGTCGTGTAGCAGTTTTAACCCAGGGAGGTCCGTGCATTTGAAACTTTGGTTCTCTTTTCCAATTGAGCTGGACAAAAAATAAAAAGAGTATTTATGTTGTGAGAAGAAAATCCCTTAGAGACCACAGCTGGCTCTTCCCCATGTTTCTGTGGCAGCAAATACTGAGCAGTTTATAAGAGGAGGGTCGCTATCTTCATTTGTTATCTGCCAAACAATTAGACTAGAGTGAAATAATCCCAGTCAAATTGAGGTTAATGAGAGTGCTTTTGGAATTTTTCGCTGATATAATTACCGACAACATTATTTTGATCTGACAAGATGTTCCTCCATGAACTCGGGTAGTTCTTCTCTGACATGTGAATTAGATGGATGGATCATAGGAGCGACCATCCTGGCAGCTGCTGTTTATGCTCAAATTTGTATCGATCGTTATCTGGTGACGCGATTACCAGTCGTGCAGAATTACAAGACGCCCAACAATTCACCAACAGAAGAAATTAATTTTAGAGGATTTGCTAAAGAATGATCTAAGCTGTGTTCTCTGGACTTTCTTGGTTAGTTTTGGACAACTTGCAGCTTTTGCCCCTATGAGGAGATATGTCACAACAGTTTTAAGTCAACTGTAGACACAGCGTCGCATTTCACTAGCCAGCTCTAAGCACCGTGAACAAAAACGCATTATCTTATAAACTGTGATTCTGGCAGTATGGGTGTAACCTGCAGAGCTTGTCCAACTAAACTTTTAAAAAAAACACAAAAAAAAACAAGCTTGTCCTGGCCACAGTTTGACATCTCCATAGTAACTGCAAAAATGCACCCTCAGTCTCCAGGAAATCAGTTGCAACACAGTTCACATCCCTTTATTGCGTTACTGTGGATCTGGTCATGGCTGATTAGTGGTTGTACAGGTTTATGTTATGTTTTGTGTGAGGAGGCTAAAAGAGAAGCAACAATAGATGGCAGACTAAAAAAAAAAGATTGTGAAACAGAGGTGACAGTGGTGACAGAGTAGGCTCGCAAACTCAAACTAAGGCAAACATAAAGGGAAAAACGACCTTTTTGTTTGTGCCTTCTGTTTAACATAGAACTGTGAAAGGCTGAAATACAATAGTAATGATTCAGCGTTGTATCAGATGTCCTCTAAGCTCTAAAGCTGGACTAAACACTGGGTTTCTAGCATGGGGGGGGTAAAGGTAGTGCTGACACATAGACTCTAACTTGTAGTGCAAATGTAGATTGAGATCTTTTTAGTGAGAGTTTGGTTCTGGAGATTAATTTCCTTATTTAATTAGAATCGTTTGGATTGTGGTTGGAGTAAAACTTCAAGTGGGGAAAAAAGCTTCTTAAAACTAAAGTTATCAAAACTTTTCAGCAATCTTTCTGTACATGATTCTGTGCATGTATTGTGTCCTGGTGACCATATTTAAATACGTGCTTCTATAACCGCATAAATAAATGCCCAGTGCTATTACCAAGAGTCCTGCAGAGGGGATGATGCTTTCTTCTAAATGCACATTGATTAAACAAAGTCCAAAGCCCTAAAATGTTCATCTTTAACTTCTTTTTTTTTTTTCAAATAACTTTAACTTGAACCAAGAAGAAAATCAAAAAAATCAAAGCTGGAAACAGCAATTTATTTTGGCAGTTGGACGTTTTAAAGGATGATTACCAGAATTGTTTTCACTTCTGTTTTTTTGTGATTGATTAATTAAGTTATAATTTCAAGTCTCGTTAACTCAACAGTCCTGGTAATGTTAATGCTCCATTATACTGTATCCTGTGTAATACACAGGTGTGTGCTCTTCTGTTTTAAACTACACACCTAATATATGTTTTACCACTAGAGGGCAGAATAGTGCTACCGTTCTCTTGTTCTGTGCCGGTCCCTCCACCCTTTGAGCTTTGAGTGCCCCAGTGCTCCATTTCTCCCTCTTAGCTCATAAGTTATTACACATACTTATCCATTATACATGAAAACACTACCCCTGTCATATAGAGGTCACACTACATATCTCCTCCTGGCATATATAATACACAGGATTTCCCCTTATGCATTATCCATTGTAAACACATTAGCTTTGTTTGGATTTTGTATTTCTCATCTCTTTGTTCTTTAAAATGAAAGTGAAACAGAAGGAAACAAAATCCTGTCACAAAATTCTCATTTTGGCCTTAAACATGTACAGATGACCCTGTGACTCACTGCTGCACTCATTATGACTCACTTTAGTAACAGGCATGAGTCACATTCACACACCAAGGTAAGTTTACCGTGACTATACGGTGACCTGGCTGAGCACAGACCCCATGTACTCACACACACAGGCTGAGTCATGATCCCTTCAGTCAGTTATCTGTTTCCTGTGCTTTTCGAGCCTGGGCCTCTACTTACATCTGGAGCCAAATCCCCCTCCCCATATTTCCCCTGGACTCCCACTCAAGTACACGTCATTCAGATTCGTTTAACTGTTTCAGTGATGTATTTTGTGTAACCTGTACAATTTCCCTATACAAATATAAACAAAAATGCGTGTACAAATAATGCAGATCCACAGCATGTTTGCATATATGCAGCCAGGGGAAGCATTACTTATTTCATTTTTACTTTAATTAATTTTAGCAAAAAATAGAAATACCACCATTGAGCAATAATATAAGCTTGAGAGTTAGTGTCATTTTTAATTGAAAAAAAAAAAAGATTACAAGAAAGGGAAAATAGCTTTTTGTTTTCTTCTCTCATAGATTTGATATTCAAAGGTAAGTTGCCATTTAAAGGCATTAAAAAAATATCATTATATATGCATCAAAGCTCAAACAGTCCAGTGTGTAGAGAAGCGCCAACACCACAAAGAGCAATGGGGAAAATCCTGTGCTAATTATTTGAAAATATTTGAGCTGGAGCTAAGATATTTTCCTCAGAAACTGGTACTAGCTCTTTGTTTATTTCCTGAATTTCCCGAAGGAACCCACCCAAGGGATTAATAAAGTTTTATCTTATCTCTTATCTTGTGTATGCGTGTGATTATATGTCCAATACCAGTTTGATGGTAATGAAAAGCGTCCGTGCGCACGTGTGTCTGAACATCACATTGTTGTGATGGACAGCATTAATTGTGGTGATAATTGACTCTACATGCGCATGTTCACGTGTTAACAACTGGTTGATTGTGAGCTGTTTTCCGCCCTGCTGGGTGCAGACACTTTAGCTTCTGGGTGGAAGTGACCTCCCATTAGTAAACGCATAGTCGCCATGGTTACGCTGCGAGACAAGCTGGCTCACTGCACTAAATGTCTGAATTATGAAAACATGTATCGTGGAGCAGGACAGACGCAAACACACACACACACACACTCCAAGCTCCCTCAAGCGTTTCTGTCTGAGTGTGCTGCTACAATCATGCTTTGATTTAGTGCCACGTGCGTTCTAGAGCAACAGCAGTGAGCTGGTTTCTCTTACTGTCACTTCAGCGCAGTACAGAGAAGTGAAACACAAACAGGAATGTTTTAATAGAGAAGTAATGTGTTTTGACAACCAACGACGCCTGGAATAGGCTTTGATATCATCAGCGGTTACGTTAGTCTTGTGACAGCGACTAAATGTTTGGCCTCGCGGACGCTTTAGAGGGAAATTTAAATCTAGCTCTAAAACATTTTTAATTTAGTGTAATTCAATAGACTGTAACATTGCCTCTAATCCTTATGTCCTGTGGTACTATGGTGTATTCTATACTCCTATACATGTGTACTATGTGTGCGTGTGAATGTTATTGCAGTGGGGTTTTTTTGGTTTGTTTCACTAGGTCAAGCTTAATTTTGTTGATCACCAACTCCATCTACTGGCCAAAGGCAAGAATGTGTCACCTATACATGTGTTTGCACGACGCTATACACAGGCACATCCTGAACCTTTTGATTCATCAATTCTTCTTCTTCTGGTTTTGACCTGGGTTACAGGTTACTAATTCACTAGGTCTTCCCTAGTGCTGAGACCCAGAACATTTACACTGTGACTCACACTGAGCTCCAATTACAGACCCCTCCCACAATCAGCACAGCACTCCCACTCTAAATGTTGTTATAACTTCACCTGTGATTAAAATGAAATATAGTGGGAGAAACGTGGAGAAAACATATTCAATTAAATGTTTTTTTGAGGGTTTTTTTTCCTTCTGGGCATTAGCAAAGTTGTGTTCACATCTCTCCCGCGTGAAGATGTTAAATGGGAGATGCATGTATGGTCAGAAGAATTGAAAGGAAAGAGACTTGAGCGGCTTTGAAGGCAAGTTTTGGGTATTTGGAGTATTCTGTGGAGTTTTAAAGATGATGCCTCAAAGTTGTAGTATTTATTGCAGTGAAGTCAAGTTTGCATAAATACAATAATATAATCACTTGTCGATATTTTGTTAATTGTGCTGAAGTATGTGTGAAAACTTAAGACTGAAGGACTTTAAGCTGAACAGCCATGAGTCAAAAATGAAAGTTTCCAGAAATGATGAATTTCTTGAAACTTTGATACTTGTTGGAAATGTTGGAAGTGTATCCCCCAATTTTTCCTGCCTGTTTGCTTTTCATAGCCAATAATGAATGAATTATTGGCTAAGGAATTAGGAACTAGGGATGCAACAAATTTAGGCTGATGCTGATGGACATTGATAGCTGATGCCAACAGTAGATATTTCAGTTTGTTTTTTAAACTGTTATTGAATTGCTGTTTTTTTTTTTTTTTTTCAGCGAAACAAAGAAATCTTAAATATAAGTAATAAGCCTGTTTGAAGATTTAGTCATCAGAATTGACAAATATCAGTAAACGCTGTCTTATATTTGCCAATATCTGTCCATAGCAACGATATTTACGATATTTGTGTCTCCTGAATTGGATAGTGGTCCCCAGTATGAGAAGGTTACAGGGTACAGATGCATGTACGTGTGCACCTATGCATCAGTATTGGGTATGATGTTGTGTGTCAGAGGCAGATTCACATGAAAAGTTGATGAGAGGCAGATTGAGGTGTGGTTGAGGAGGTTGACGGGGCGTGCGTTCTGTCTTACACTGCCTACTCCTCTCTGGGCCTCTCTGCCTCTGTGCCATGCTCCTTTGGCTCTGTTTGCTCAGCGTGGCGTGTAATCAATTACTTTTTCTGTCATTGTGGAGGGGACATTCTTTTGTTCCAGCACGTGCGGCCAAAACACTAGCGAGAACTCCCACGGAGAAGACACACAGAGAGGCGCAAAAACACCATTTATTAATTAATTGCAGCCATTTCGCCATTATCGCTTGAGGATAGATAAACAGAGTCGAGTGGAGATTTCTAACCACACACTTTACTGTTCAGGATCATTATATTTAACTCATATCTAGCTGAATTTGCATTTAGCTGCATTGTGCATCTGCCGGACTATTTTTCCAGGGGGTGATGTAACCACCTCCAGTTGTAACAGCAGGAGATTGCTGACAAACATTAATGAGATTAATCTGTTTGTCTGTTAATATGGGACAAATACACACCCACCCACACCTCCAATCATATGCACACATAGAAAGAGACAGACACACACCAACCCACAAACACATTAAAAGAATTAGCAGAGAGTAACATATGGGGCTTCGTGAGGGATTTGCAGTCCTAGAAATCCGCCCGACACCTCCTATTTCGATGCGAACAATGCCCCTAACTTTTTTTGTACTCTCGTGTGTTTGCTGAGGCTGTTTGAGCCACACGGTTTTATCATTAACCTTTTTATTGCCCTGCATAATACAACATTGTTTCCTTTAAGACTAAACAAACAAAGCACAAACTGAATGAATGAGCATTTCTCATAGCTGTCAGTTCATCTGCCCTGAGTTTAACCGGTGCTCAAAGTATTTGCTTTGACCTTCTTTTTTTTTCTTCTTCTTTTTTCCACCACTTTCACCGTTTCTCTTCTCACACATTCACTCACATCCATATGCAATTACACACATATGCTGGTATTAATGTTCAGCTAGACTGCTGTCAGTTGTTGCACGAATGCTGGACTTGTACTCCTGCTGGTCTCTGTGGATATGTTTAGTTTGACTACTTGCCATTTCATTATTGTGAAATATACTGTTGAGCAACAAACACATGTTCTGGATTAGATCTTGGGAACTACTCTTACATCGCCCAGACAGATGATTCTCACATTCTCCCTGAGAGAAAAAAAACAAAACCAAAAACTTTGGGAAAGTCAGTGACTCAAAGAAAAAACAAGGTGTGTCTAGATAATTTTCAGCCATGCTGCGCACTTTCCCTTTTTCGACCCTCCACCCAAGCAAACTCCAAAACCACTGTCAGAGCTACTGTTGCCCGGACCACCCCCCCATGCTGAGGCTTGGTAAACCCCTATGGAGATGCGATGGCAAAATCCCTCCTAATCCTTGGCTTCCTCTTATGGCAGGGTTTGGAAAAGAAGAAGAGAAGTGAAGGACCTGGTCAGCAGTCTGCAAGGACAAGGGGGTGTGGATAAGGGGGTTATGATGGCCTGCGTGTGTGTATGTGTGAGTGTGTAGGACCCCCACATAGTTCAGAGGGACCTGTTACCATGTCAACAGTATAAGCAAATGACGAGAACAGAGTTTGTGCGTGAGTCGTTCAGCTTCTTAACTTACAGAGGTCAGAGTGTCACGGCTTCACCCATTGACCAATTCCACTCCATTTCCTTTGAGGAAAGAGATGAATCCCGCTCTTCCTGGAGCTGTTTTAAATTCACGTTCCTTTTTTTCCTTACGACATAGTCACACTCGACCTACAGAAGAGATCAAAAGAGGCAAGTTAGCTGAAACCAGTGAACATGATACTAAAACAACAGCGACCGACTTTAAACCACTTAAACTGCCAATATATCATTGCTTTTCTGACTTTTTGGCAACATTTTTAATAGAAAACCTATTGCTGAGATTTTGCGCTCAACTCCAACACAGTGGAGACTATGGTGCTCACAGCATTGAAATATCGCGTTAAAGGACCAGCAGTAATTATCCAGGATCATTTTTCTTTGTATTATCACAATACTAACTAGCAGATGTTATTGGGAAGAATTTTCTTGTGTCTTTTTTTCTGAAGTCTAGTGATGAGTTTAACAGGAACATGTAAACTGATTTTTAGGATCAACAACATGAAATTAGGAATCCCAGTGGTCCAGTTGGTCTGACACTTTTGTCTGCTATGTAAAATCTCGCTAGCTTATAGTTAGTATAGCTGGTCCTGCAGATTTTCTATTTTTTCCTGCTGCTGTTTCCATTTTGCCCTCAGCTGTTGGTGGTGTATTCTGTGGAATATCACAGTATGAAGGAAGTACAAAGGACACTGTTTGTGGAAACAGAAATAACAGTACAATTTTTGTTTTGTTTGAAACTTGTAGGGTTTTTTTATGCTGTAAGCAGCATATGGAAAAAAATCCATTCACTGTTATTCAATTTGGAATGACAGCATTAAACATGAGACATTGGAAACTTTAAACAGTTTGTTGTTCCCCTTTCATGACTTCCAAATGAGTGGTTTCTGTTATTTAAAATAAAAAAATGTTTGAGGAAATTGTCAGGTTCATTCCTGAGAAGATTGGTTCCCACAGTAACCCCCCAATCCCCTCCTCCATCTCCCCTCCATCCACACACACACACACTCATGTGCGCACACCCTCTTGCTAACCTTTATCTAACTCATTCATGTCCTCCCTTTACATCCACAGTGCCTGTAAAGAGCACGCTGGGTTCATCTATTGGGGGTAAATGAAAATGCACGGTTAAGCTTATTGAGAGCTTTTCGGTCTCAGACCTACGCTACAGGTGCAGTCTCACTCTCACACGCATACATGCGATATATGCAGTAAAGCCAAGTCTTGGAAGCGTAACAGCAGGGTGTGACGGGGGTTGGTAATGCGCATAAGAATTAGCCTTGCTTCCCTCCCATTGACTCCAACCGTGTTATTCTCTGGGGCTGTTTCGACGTTAGTCACACACTTTTCTTTTTGCCCTCCTGCCATCATTTTCCCTTCCTGTTCACTTCATTACACCGAATCTTAATCTCTTTTCAAGTACGCACCACTTCTCCTGGTACTGAACATACCCTCATTAGCAGACTCAGGCTAAACTGGCTGCACACATGTCTCGAGCTGTGTTTGAATTCTTTAGGATGTTTTTTTTTTTCTTCCCCACCTCATTTTTGGGTTTGGTTTTTTTTGTTTCTTAAGAGGGAAAGCGTCTTTGAAGTCAAGAATAGCATCCTCTCAAAGCAGGTGCCTAATAAGGTTCTTTTGGTGGCCTTGACATGGAAGGTCCCACAGTTAAGCACAAGAGTGCCGTTTCAACCTGAGAAATGCACTCTGTTGGTTAACTGTGAGTGCTTCACAATACAGTTCTAACCAGTTTACAGACTTAAAAAAAAAATGTAACTGACGTTGCAGGTTGGTATACAAAATAATTGGTTATTAATTTGTCTTATATTCCTAAATATGAACAGTATATAGGACTAGTCTATGACCATGTTGGAAAACACTGCAGACTGCAGGAATACTGTAACACTCTCAAGCTACATCCGCACAAACTATCACGCAATCTCAGTACAAGCTAAATGTTTCAGAGAACAGTTCAAATTTCAGATTTCAGAGTCATTTTTACATATCTCACAGTCAACAAAGTTGTTATATTGTCGTATTGTTTATAAAAGAGCTTAAAAATCAAAAGCTCCTAAACCACTGCTCATGGACCTTGTGGTGAGATTGTTTTTCAAACTGAAAGTTACCCACTTCACATCTAACGCCATCTGAGCATGTCTCATGTCAGGTCCCAGTGAGCATCCTGGTTACTTTCCAGGAAGAGTTGCTACAACGGTCTTGCTAGGTCGAAACTTTTATAACATCGCTTTCATCGCAGTACCAGTCTGTACTGCATGCATTATCGTAGCAGCTAGGCATTCACAAGCTTACAATTGCACTCTGTCTCTCTTCCGTCTTTCTTTAAACTCATCAAATCTTTTGCCAATTTGCTGTACGGTGCATTTTGAGCATGTAAGCTTGCGTGCACGAGGTAGCAACAGGCAGCTCTCCTTAACGCTATACGCCAGGGGTCTCCAACTCCAGGCCTCGAGGGCCGGTGTCCTGCAGGTTTTAGATGTGTCCTTGATCCACCACAGCTGATTTAAATGGTTAAACGACCTCCTCAACATGTCTTGAAGTTCTACAGAGGCCTGGTAATGAACTAATCCTTTGATTCAGGTGTGTTGACCCAGGGTGAGATCTAAAACCTGCAGGACGCTGGCCCTTGAGGCCTGGAGTTGGAGACCCCTACTATACGCCATTCAGCACAAACACAAAATATCATAAAATATCTTAGTAAAATTGGGGGGAGATAACTAAGCATTCAAAGTACAACCAGTGTTTTGTGTATATGCCAAAAATCATGACCATACAATGGCGCTCTCTGTCACTGTAGTTGGTATGTCTGAGTGACCCCTTAAAAACATTAATGTAAATGTGTCCCATGTCTAAATAAGAGTAGGATGTCACTTTGGATGATGGGGCCAGTTATGTTATCTACTGTATGTCATACTTGAAAGGGGCTTTAGGCCTCTTAGTTTTTTGTAAGAAGCTAATTGAGAACGACTCAGTGCTTTTAAATTATTTACACGTATGCTAGAAACATTTAAAGTGAAACTCAGCGTTTAAAAGAAAACTGGCTAGGCAGTAATTACATATAGATGTGTTTTTGAAACATAAAGCCAGGTAGGGGTGAGAAAGCAGACAGCTTAAACTGAAATAAGGTTAATAGAGAAATCTCTGTGTAATATAAGAAAAATGAGAATGTTTTTCAGTATGATCAAAGTGTGTGAGGGATTTTTAAAAAAATGTTTGTTTATATTCATTACATCGCTTAGCAAGAGTCGTCTGTTTCCGTGTGGAAACAGACAGCAGCCCAGGAACGCACATGGATACACACAGCGTCCGTGTGTGTTCCTGCGCTGATAAGGGGGATGAGTTTTCCCAGGTCTGTTGTCTCTTTCATCAGGAGGGGAGTGACCAGTTCCCAGGGTCGTATGGATGACCCTGTCTGTATACTGTCATTACATAGTTGCATCACTACCTAATTATACTGGCCTACTCCACCAACACAGACACACAGGGTCTTGAAAACTTGAAAACAAGCACTGTGCTCTTAAATGGTGGGTGAATGGAGGTAGCAGTAAGAAAAAAATAAGGAAAAAGAGAGAGAGAGAGAGAGATTGTCTTTGATGAGTAAAGGCAAATAAACAGAGGGGGAGATGGAGGGCATGTCTGGACATGAGTCAGTTGTTGAAGTAAAAGCTGGCCAGACGGACACTGAGAGCTGTCCAAGTAACCCTTCCAGAAACTCGGACGAGAGCTGACATAAATAAAAGCAAATACTGAACGTGGGAGTAGTGTTGTGCTTTTGTGTGTATGTAGAAACTGTTTTCCTTTCTCTATATTAGTAACGCTAGGCAACGACGATGGCAGCGGCTTCACACACCTGCGATCCAGCATGCCAATGTGCCAGTCACATTCTGCAACACACACAAGCGCAGTGTGCCCACCTGGCCCTGCATGGTACGGCGAGCAGGACCCTGAAGAATCCTGTCGTTGTTCCTGCTGCACTTAAAAGCAGGGTGTTAATGATCTCTTGCTCTCGCCCTCTCACTCTTTATCCCCGTGTTGTGATTTCCCTCTCTATTTGTAACTGTCGTCTTACTTTCTTTGCCTCTCACACATTTTCAGTCTCCTGATTTTACTGAAAAGACACTGTTAATTGTCTTCATTTCCCCCTCCTCTGACTGTTTCTCTCCTTGTAACCCTTATTTCACGTATTGAACAGCAGACAGACATCTATTCACTGGGGTCCACTCAGTACTTAAAGTGTTTAAACACCATTGGATGTTGTGAGGGGGGCAAGGCTCCAGGGGAGCGGATACACGATACAAGTCTATTGCTCTACAAGTCTCCAATAGCAAAACCACACTGTGCTACAATAGAAACATAGACTCTTTGGCCTCAGCGCTCTTATGCACTTTGTGCAAACTAGTGTCTTTTTGATCATGTAATGAGCTAAAAAAAAAACCAAAGAGCTGTCAAACCAAATTCCTCTGTAGGAGACATACATACCCCAGGCAACTGATGTTCTATTACGCATCAATAAAATATTTGTGTTACAGCCAAGTGGGGTGCCAAGAGGTACTAAGTCGATCCTACATTAGCGCATCAGGTATTAGAATACAATACTGGGGGTTACATTGGAAGTAGCCTACAAAATCACACCCCAAAGGAGAAGACCATGTGCTTTCAGCTGTGACGAAATCTGGTAAATACGTGCTAGAGAGTCCAGCAGCTCAGTGCAGTGAAGTGGAAATGTTTGTTTTGTGTTACTGGTACTGAAGGTAAAGACTTTCTCCACTGACATTTGCTGTTAAAACACGAAAAATAAATTCAGTGTTCAGTGGAGCAGAGACTTGCTGTTAGACCGGAGTCAAGGGTTTGTGTATTGTACGCTGATTAGAGTTTTGAAGAGTGTGAAAACGTCTTCGACGCGTGGCTTCGGAGAATTTGATGACTCCGTGGTTGTCCCACGGCTCAGTGCGTGTTTAAACCTCTGCGCACGAAAACGTTCAGCTGGTCGCGATCAGTGAAACGGGGGCCGGAGGAGGAGGAATTGGGTGTGTTGCCTTCCGTGCCTCCCTCCCTCCATGAGGGGGAGTGTCTGTGTGTGTGTTCGCGTGTGTGTGTGTCTGTGAGTGGAAGCACTGCGGGATTGGGTCAGTCAGTCAACGCTGCTGACTCTTACAGGCGGTTCCCTGGTTATCAGCGGCTGCGGAAAGCACCGGGTGAATTCTCTTTCTCTTTGGCCTCAGAGCTCGGACTGCGGGATATGTTTAATGGGAACAAAGCGGCGTGAAAGCTGGACGGTTGTAGAATGAGCGGACGCGTGCTACACGGGAAAATGCTGCAGCTCCCGGCTCCGCAGCGCGCAGGGAGGACAATGCACTTTCTGTCAAGGTAATAAATGAGAATAGAACCTGCATGTGGCTAGTGGGGATGCCGGATGAGAAGCTAATTGACACACACGTGTGGGGTTGTGTTTCTTCGTCAATGACACAAATTGGCGGTGCTCGGTCGTCGCAAATGTGCTGCAGAGGCTCCGGCGGAGCCTGTGCGTAAAAATCGGCAGCATGTGTCATTGATAAAAGTCCAACAGCTGCATGGTGGCACGTTTCGGTGTGGTGAATAGCGTGCGCCGGGGCTGTTCTGGGATGGTATATATCAGTCTAGACACCTAGTAAAGAAAAGGCTTTGATCCCCGTATAGATGGAGCTGCCTCTTTATCATGCCGTTTATAGGCAGACCTCAATGCGCAAAGCCATATGTTGAATCAGCACTGCCTTTTATTGTTGCTGCTCGTAGATCAACTGATTACAAGCCTCAGACTCTGTAGCCTGAATGGAGTCCATATCTGAGGAAAACTTGCTGCAAATCATCTAATTAGAGTGCTGGAGAGTGGACGTGAATGCAGCATAGCTGTGCACGCGCGTGAAGTGCGTATTGGCCTTAAGTGTGTGTTGTTTCATTGTGCATGCGATGACAGTTGCTTGCTGGTGTTCTGTGGCTCAGTCACTCAGCATTGGCAGGTAGCCTGTGCGTGTATGTGAGTGGGTGTGTTCGTATTGATCCGCTGCGGGACTGGACCGCATTCTACAGAACAGCTGACCTACATTCTGAGCCGACGCTTTCTCAGTGTATCTTCTGTGATTGGGTGAAAATCAACAAGCCTCCTCCGTATCATCTTTATGCCCACACCATGTGACAAAGCGCTTAGACTATATCTGCATGTGTGGGCTAATATAGGCCATTTGATATCTGCAGGCTGTTGATTGTGAATAAAGAAATGTGGAGAGAGATGCTCTTATTGAAATTGCTACATATTTGTAATAATAACAACAACAACTCTGAAGTTGACTTGATTCACAGACACATTAGCCAAGATGCTCTGATGGTATTGATTCTATTTGTGTGGTTGTGTGTGATGGGGGGGGCTAATGGAGGTCAACTTTGCTCTTTTTGGTCAGTTGACCCCCAGAGATTCTATTGAACCTTTATGCCCATTAGAGCATTAGAGTGACTTTAGTTGCACACATAACAGACACAAATGCTTTCATCATTCAGACACACACACACATTGCCCCACCGGACCATCTAGTGGGCTTTGTCTGTGTGTTTGACTCGGGCACGCATGCTTAAACAGACTGGCTGTCAAAAGAACGATAAACCTACAAATACATAGAAACTGACAGGAACACACTTAAAGCTTTCAGGCAATCACCAAACTGTATGATCGACGCCAGAGACCGTGTGTGCGTGCGTGTGTGTGTGTGCGTGCGTGCGTGTGTGTGTGGACAAACATTAAACATGCGCCATTAGCTGACCACTTCTGGCCAACACAAAGATTTGCTCAACTTTGTTAGTCATATTGAAGTCAATCCAACATCAACTTAGTGTCACTTTGTGTGTTTTTGAGCGTGTTGTCATCTGAAAACTATACAAATAGCCTTCTCACCATGTCTCACCCACTGGTTTCCAAACTCAGCCAAATAACTCATTTACATATTAGTGAGCTCACTCTTTAGTGCGTATCACTCTGAAATCTTCTGTTTCTTATAATCAAATAAAAATGGAACATATGTCACCGTGATCAGGCTCTTGCCATAGCTGATGTCAGTTAGCTGTAGTGGGGTAGTTTAGTCACCGGCAAAGCAGCACATATAACTGGTCAAGGGCTATAGGAGTGAAGAGTCCCAACTGCTTCATTGACTTCACTTTCCACATCTGTGAGTGCGTAGGGTTCTGACTGACATAAATTTCATCATCAGAGGTGGTATGTAGGGCTCTATGAAGTAAACATGTAGACTTGTGCAGACAGCAACCACATTACAAGGGAACTGATTTGTGCTTGCTTCCTCAATCTGCAGTCAAAGTACACTAAAAAAGCAGTGTACTAAGAATAACCTCATGTCCCTGGCGTCTGCTTCTGTCTCTGTGTATTTCTGAAACCAAGTATGATCCACACCTTAGAGGTACGGCGTAGTAATTAAAAACGATATCTGTAAAGATTTCAATTACAGCCACAGGCAGGAAGAGAACTGAAAAGTTACCATGCTGATGGAAATCCTGAATAGCTTTATCGCTTTACAAGTTTCTACTGACGTTGTTGGTGTCCTTCAACTTTCATTTTTCAAATTTATAAAGCAGAGCTCAACTGATACAGGATTTTTAAGTCTAAAAGTAATATTTAGTGAGTTTTTAAAAAATCCCATATATTGGCCAACATCTTTATTTCTTTTTCAAACATATGAAGCATAAATAAGTTGATCTAAAATTTGCTATGTGGAGCTATTTATTTACTCGTTTACATTCTGCCTGACTTACACAACAACAGCTGATCCAAGTATGTGGCGTTCCAACCACGTTGTCAACAGGAAAGTTGCTGAGAGCCTTGTGATGGACAGAAAATGCAATGTCAGCACTCGTGACATTGTTGGAAGGTGTTTCTTCCTTTTCTTCTTTACGTTTTCAGTTTTCGTGTATCTGCTGGTATAAAAGCCATTTTTCATTTATGTTCCTATTAAGAACATTTATGCTATACGACACACGAATGTAGAAAGTTTGTGACTTTTGCTTTCAAACGGCCCCGTTTTCATTACACACAATTAATTTCTTTGTGATTGTGCTGGATTTAGGGACTCTATTATGCAAGGCGGATTAAGTTGTTTTGGAAGCGCACTTTGCTGACTCAAAACTAGATGACTGATATGCGACAACTGCCTTACACCCTCGTGAATCATAGTGTGTGTACAGAACTTAATACTGTTAAACACACAAACAGGTCCATCCATGTCAAACTTATTGTTCTTTTAGGGTGTCTCCATTTACAGAGTTAGTCAAAATATTTAAATCTCTTCTACTGGGCACATATAGGCCTTGTTATTCAACCAGACAAACCAGTGGCACTTTAAACATCAAGACACTTAAGTTTCTTCACCATTCACGGAGTCACGGGCCTAATTTGCGGCGGTTTCAAATCCTGGGGCATGGATGAATGAAAAAGGAAAAACACATGACCTGAGTCTTTTCGTGCAACCGCTGACTCGTGATGTGTGAATTAGTTTACTTTCCTTGCCTACCAGGTCATTAGAAAGATCTGTGAGCGAAACAACAGATGCTTGTAACCTGTGCTTGTAAGACATCCACATACACACAGGAGCCAGTGTTCACGACCAGAGCTTGTATTTTCTTGAGGTGGTCCCTCCTGTGGTTTAGTGAGTTCCTCTGTTACTTCAAAGCCAAAGAAGAACCTATAGCCAGACAACACGTACACCTTAGAGGCGAGCTATATAACTAACATGGAGAGCGTGAACTTTAAGATGCCGCTTCTGCCTGATAATGAACAGTAAAAACCACAGTGTCTTATTTTGAAACTTCCAGGGGTTTTTCTGAGTTCAGTGGAAAGCTAGGTGGTTCCTCTGGCTTGCACTGGAACTTCTGGCTGCAAATTATAGTTTTAATGAAACCTCTGGAACTGTCATTTTATGTCTGCACACTCGTGCTGTGGTATGCATATGTGCGTCTGCATATGTTGGAGGATAAGGGAGTGGGACCCCAGAATACACTCGTTGGAATGTGAAGTGTGTGTTTTGAGTGGCCCGCAGGGCACGGAATGCCTCCCAAATTCACTGTAACAACTTTAAGTGGCATGACCGGAGTGTGTGCGTGCGCTATAAGTTGACAGCAGGTGATAGGCGTGGGCTCCTGCAGGGTGCGTCCTTAGGCCCTCTGGTCGCTACCACATGTCTTCATAAATGCAAGTACACAAACAAGAACACTAGAAATACACACACAAGCTCATTCTTAAAGAAGTTGTAACACTATAACATTTAAATACAGCAGGATGCTGCAAGTTTGTAGAAAGACAGTATCGGTTGAAAAAAAATGCATGTTCATTTAGCACTGCTGCTTCAGAGCAAGAAAGTCCATGGTTGTAATCCACTGGCCGACTGGGGCCTTCCCGAGTGGAGCTTGCATGTTGTCCTCGGGCTTTCATGGATTCTCTCTGGGTACTTCGACTTTGTCCCACAGTAGAAGACTTGCATGGTAGTCTGGCAATTCTATGACAGCTGGGATAGACTCTAGCCCCTTCCAATCTTGAGTTGGAGAGCAGATGGATGGATAGATTAATGGCATTTAGAATTTGATGGAAGCAACATGTTTCAGAATTAAGAGAAAGAAATGTATATCTCGAAAAAAATGTTTAATACTTAAAAACACACACCAAAAAACTGAACATCTCTGGGCCCACGGGCATTTAAGTGTAGAGCTGGACTGTATCCAAGTGGAATATAGACTTGTTGCCTAACAAATCCACCCAGAAAACATTAAAACCCATGAACTGCAGTGACATCACAATGCTAACAAGTCAAAAGTTCAAAACAAGCGTACATTCTCCAAAAATATTAAAATATTTTATTTCAGTGCTAGACATGGTGAATTGGTACCATTTTCAATACAGACAGGGTTAAATAATCTTTTAATCATAAAGTTTTGTTTTACTGGCTTTTCACACAACGTCCTAACTTTTTTCAGAAATAGGTTGTACAATGACAGGTCTGTCCCCTTAACAGCATGGGAGTACTGTGTGTGTGTGTGTGTGTGTGTGTGTGTGTGTGTGTGTGTGTGTGTGTGTGTGTGTGTGTGTGTGTGTGTGTGTGTACATTTTGTGGGTTACCATAATAAAATAAAATTCAGTGCCACAACTTCTCTGTGTGGCAATGCACAAGTCAGACACAACCGCAGATAATTATTTGCACATAGTTAACAACACCTCCCTCCCTCTCCCATTGAACAGTTCCTCATTTGTTGATAGCTACATAGATAGGTTGATAGATATATCTTAGAGGTTCTTCTTCACTCACATTCTTGGGTTTTTTTTTATGTGTTTTTGGTAAGATGCATTAAATTTACACTCTGTCTTATCTCACACTGATCTGTAGCAGACCTATTAACTGTCTTTGCATTTATTTAGTGTGCATTTCCCAAATTTCATTTTTTAATAGTTTAGCAATTTATCTTGTTCTGCCTCAAACAGAGTGGCCTGATTTTGTGTAGTCAAATTCTACTGAAGTTGAATGGGATAATTTTAATGTGTGCCATTTTGAGTTCTTTTGTTTTTTAATAATTGTACTGTTTTTGTTGCTATGTTACTTAATTTCAGGTTACTCAGCACCAGAACCACAATGAAAATGTAACTGAGCAGGAGTTTTTCAACAGCAATAGAGGTAAGCAGAGAAAACAACGAGATAAACAGTTCATGCAAATGCAAAATCTGACCAAGATCTGGAAATATTTTGTATTCTGTGTTTTCCTTTATGTTGGGTGTCATACTATTTTATTCAACTTCAAACAACACATCTTGTTACTTACATGGACTAATGATGTGGCAGCCA
>VOQK01014235.1:3497-14869 GCA_015052645.1 Benitochromis conjunctus
TTATAACCATAAAAAAAAAAAAAAAAGCCCCCCCCCCCCCTTTTTTTTTTTCTCCCCCCATTCCCGAGATTGAGACGCTCACTATTTGAGTTTCTAACGAATTATTTCCCACTTCTGTAGATGGTGATAGATGCAGGCCTGCTGCCTCCGCTCATCACTATCCTGCAAGTAGCAGAGTTTCGCACAAGGAAGGAGGCAGCGTGGGCCATTACCAATGCCACCTCAGGGGGTTCTGCAGAGCAAATCAGGTACAAACTGATGCAACTTAATGTACAATATACAGCCTGTGTACCCATTATAGTCATGTTTGTCTACTCATCTCAACTCATGCCATGGATTTTCAATGATACCAGTTCTTCGGTTATAAACAAACCTACTTTTATATTTATATTCATATTTTGAAGTGCATAAAATCCAGAGATCATATGTAGTTAATGTGACTTCAAACAGGTTTATAATAATCATCTTTCAAGACAGTATGTTAGACGGGGGATTAGGGAAATTGTCCATCAGCTTATAGCCTTGCATTTTTTGTTTTGTTTTGTTTTGTTTTTTTGTGTGCACTGTGTGACTAATATGTTGTCTCTATTGAGGTTATTTGTCTTCAATGACAATTAATGTTTACTCTGTGTGTGGGCTGCCCCCTGCAGGCACTTAGTGGAACTTGGGTGTATAAAACCTCTGTGTGACCTGCTCACACTCATGGACTCCAAAATAGTTCAGGTGGCTCTAAATGGCCTAGAGAACATCCTGCGACTGGGAGAATTGGAGGCCAAGAGGGGAGGAGGCATCAACCCCTACTGTGCACTCATTGAGGAAGCCTATGGTAAGTCATTAAATCAGGAAAAAGAAAAGTAACAGTACTAGTCAGTAACCCTGGTCATCGGTTAATTTTTTATTTTCTGGAGTGTGCCTCCTCTGTTTTAGCACTACTCTCCACTTTTTATCTTCACAGGTCTGGACAAACTGGAGTTCCTGCAGAGCCACGAGAACCAGGAAATCTACCAGAAAGCCTTCGACCTGATTGAGCGCTACTTCAACACTGAAGATGAGGATCCATCTTTGGCTCCGGCCGTGGACCTGCAGCAGCAGCAGTTCCTCTTCCAGCAGTGCGAGGCCCCGATGGAGGGCTTTCAGCTATAATGCTAATTCCTCCCTTTTTCCAGAGCTCCACCTTCATCCTCACCTTTGCTCTTGTCTCACTCTATCCCCACAGCCATGATCCAGGGTGACATGCCTCAGCCTCCCCCTCCTGTTCCCCTTCTCATTGTCTGAGAGGTTTAATCATCATCACATGATTATTAAAAACGTACCATTAAAGGGGCGCACTCTGTTCACACATCCAGCACAGGTGAATTCTGCAGTCTTGTCAGCCAGTTTAAGGTTTCACTCATTCTGTCTTTTGCTGAATTTATTTTTTTTCCTCAGCACCTGTCCTGCCTAGTCACGCCCCAACATTTCCAGCTATAAACTTTTCCTATAACCCCATCCCCACATTATTACTATATTTTTTATTTTATTTTTTTTGGAATTCCTCCTCAGCTTATCCCAAATAAAAGAACCTCTTTGTGTTCCTGTAGGATTGGCTATTGCTATCTCTTATGTCAGTGGTAGTATTTGGGCTGCACTGCTTGTCTGATTGAAGCATTAATGAGTCTCGAGACAGACGAACATGGACATGATTTTGTTTTCTTTCTTCTTCTTCTTTTTTTTGATATATATAACCCCTCCCACCCACATTGAGAATAATGAACCTAAACACTGGACTGACCATGAGACGTTGACCGCACACTCGACTGTGGTCACTGGACTGAAATGCCCACACTGGGCCACATGGCTAGTTCCAAACTAAAGACTCAACTGACCACTACGAAAGGCACGACTCAAGAACGAAGGTTGTTCTCCGATCGCAGACGAACAATTTTAGAAATGTGACTGTGTCGCTGAAGGGTGGAGCTCGTCGGTGACAAACCAGGCTGCTTGCACTCCCACCTGGATCTCATATCACGCATTCCTCTTTCCAGTAATGGGACTATTCCACCTGCACAGGCTCCATCCTGAAGAGTTTAGACTGCCTCCTGCCTTCTGGTGTGACGTGAATTAACCCCATGGAATCATGGGAACTGGAGTCTTCCCTCGCACTGAGACAACTGGACAGACTTGGACAAGACAAAATAGACTATTTAACCCTGGTTTCTGTCCAGCAGCAGACCAGTGGGGAATTTTTCTTTTTTTTTTTTTTTTATTATTATTATCTTACCATAATTTCATTTCTTTTGCAGCACTTTAGTTCAGGACTGATGCCTGCTCATTGACAATAGACCGCAGTTTTTAACATTAGCTATTCAATTGGTTAATGACATGGCTCTTCCCTTCTGAAAAAGCGAGGTGCAAAGAGGTGGTCTTTATCATTGTCCCCCACACCCTCCTGGTATGACAAGGATTTACACTGTTTTTCCCTTACCACAGCGAGACTCGAGCAGATTGTGGACTGAAAATGTTAGCACACGTTTAGCGCAGTCAGAGGATAATGGTGCCTCAGCAAAGCTAGAATAGCTTTTATTCTGACAAAGCAACATCTACCAATCAGACTGCATTTGGAAAATTGGCCGTTTAGCTGTGTAAAATATGATGTTCTAATGTGTTCAGGTAGTATTTTTCCAATTTGATCATGCCAAATCAGAAACATACAGCATACCAGCTATTTAGGCCCACAGTCGGCCTCATTTTCAATAAAATGCTTTTGTTTTGTTTTTTTATTTGGGGGTTTAGCATCTGCCATGTAGCTGATGGTGCCATAATCCTTATTCTACAGAAATCCTTCCACATAACTTTAAGAAAAATCCAGATTAAAACTTGAAAACCCCAGTGATCACCTTAGTTAGCAAAACTGAATGTTTGTTTACCAAGTCCTCTTTACATTGCTTACTTTTGTCAAAATCTTAGCAAAACATGACCAGCTCTACATGTTCATTACTGTTTGTTGTACTGGGTTTGTGCATCTGTCCCCTGTTATGCCATTTGCATAAAAGTCGTTTCATGAACTACAGTGTTTAATTGATCGGTTTCATTGCAGTCACTGAGCCTTTTTTCTTTTTTGGTTTCGTTTTGTTTAATGGGATTTTTATTAACTTGCTTCCTTCACTTTAAGGCAGCGACTAATTATTTCCAGTGTCATTGTATCAAAGCATGCTAGAATCATAAATTCTAAAAGATGGCTGAAGCCACTGTGACATCACTCTGATTTTTAGACTGTTAAAGTCAGTAGGCGCCACACAGAATCCATCTGTGGCTGTGAGAGGGAGATGGGTGGAAGGGTAGTGAAGGTGGATTCAACCATTCAAAGCAATGAGTGCGCAAGAGAGGTGAAGAAGACAGTGCAGGCAGGGTAGGTGGAGCGTTAGAGGTGATATGTGACGGATGGCGGCAAGAATTAAAGGGAAGATAATAGTGAGACCTGCTGTTATGTATGGTTTGAAAATGGTAGTACTGACCAGAGGCAGAAGACTGAGCTGGCTGGGCTGAGGATGCTAGGACCAGAATGAAAAAAATTTAAAATGAGTACATCAGAGGGACCGCTTATGTCAATGGGTTTGGACATTTGCAGAGCAGGGATGGTGGATGGATATGGAGCTGCCAGGCAAAAGAGGAAGACCGAAGAGAAGATTTATGGATGTAGTGAAGGAGGACCGAAAAGGATGCTAATGGATGGGTGAGATGTAGGCAGATGATCTGCTGTGGCAACCCCTAAAGGATTCAGCTTAAAAAAAAAGCACCTGCTTTTATAAGGCTTTAGTTTTATTAGTATTTTGGCTGCTTTCAGAGCCAGGAGGGATTACATTTGGATGGAAGTGGAGTGCAAAGTTCTTTAAAGACTTTAAACTGGATGGGTGCCTCACAGACACGCCTCCTAATTAGTGCTGAGTAACAGCAGTTTTTGGTTGTAAATCTGTGTTTTAAATAGTCTAATGTTGAGCATTTAAAGATGGGAGTACAGAGACTGGTGACCTTAAGTGGCCACCAGAGCAACTGCAGTCTTTGGCACTACCATTCAAATTCACAGCTGAGTACGTAGGTTGAACCATATTAAAAGCCTATCAAATATACAGTTGCTGATATGGAAACTTTTTTTTTTTTTTGCAGAATAATGCAGAAAAAATGGTCAGAGCCACCACTTCTTCCAATATTTAGAACTGTCTGCTTGTAGCTGAGTAAACATAGGAGGAGGCTGCATGGGGCATTACCACGTGCTTATCAATACTTATCTCAACTGAGCAGGTGGTGGTGCAGTGCGTTGTTCCACTACTAACTGCACTTCTGAAAAAAATTAAAGTAACACTTTGAAAACACACGAGATCTAAATGAGAAGAAAAAAAAAATGCTGGATATCTACACTGCTAATGACTGGCAATGTGTTAGGAATGAAAGCATGCCCCATCATTGGAAATTAAAACTATCAGACTACAGAGGACTGAATTCAAAGACATCCTGAAAATCAAAGTGAGTCCAGGTGGTGGTATGCACCAGGGTGAACCCAGGATCCACGCACCAGTGTTGATGAGTGCTTATACCTGATGGCAGTCAGGGTGTTGTTGCCTAGTCTGTAGAGGTCTGTGCCTCTCTCCATGGCTATGCCTCCCCATCACTGATCCACCACCAAACTGGTTATCTGAACAATGTTACAGACAGTATAATGTTCTCCAGTCCCAGTCGGACTGGGACTCGTACAGGATATCGGGGCCTCAGGATATGCTCTGACCTGATTGCTTGGTCAGAGACATTCACACTAGTGGTCTGCTGGAGGGCATTTTGTAGCTCTAGCACAACTTATCCTGTTCATCTTTGTACAAACGAGCAGATGCTGGTCCTGCTGATGGGTTAAAGACCTTCTATGGTCCTGTTCAGCTCTCCTAGAGTACCCGCCTGTCTCCTGGAATCTCCTCCATGCACATGGCTGTGCTGGGAGACCCAGCAAACTTAGCAATGACACGTATTGATGTGCCATCCTGGAGTTGGACTACCTGTGCACCCCCTCTAGGGTTCAGGTATCACCTCATGCTAACAGTACTGACAATGGAGATTAATACTCAGGTTTTTAACTTTACTCACTCACAAAGGGTCAAAAAATGAATGTCCACAATTTAGGCTTGTTGAATGCAGGATATTTTACTAAAGCAATTTAGCAGGAGCAAAGCGAAAGCCAAATCCAAATACCACCTATCTTATTAACCTATTCTGAGCTCATGTTGATTTAGTTTAACCTTTGAGCGAGATTGGAGAGAACGACCACACCTTGGCCGCCGACACACTTATCTCTTCCTTGTAGGTATAAATGACTCAACAGGAGCAAAGTCCAACAGGAAAAAATGGAAATCCAAATCCTCTTAAATTTATAGTTTAACAGGAAAAATGAGCAGAGAAGAAGTAAAAAATTATAAATCCAATGAGTATCTCTGCACTGATTGCTCATCTGGCGTTATTTGTTATCATTCCTAACTGCAGACCGCCAGAGCCAAATCTTCAGATGTCTTCTGCTCATCAGAAGAACTAGAGGAAGAAACAACCCCGGATGTTCCTAGATGCCCCCCCTTTTATACTCATTTGCATCCCCTTCTCTCTCTGGTTATCTCATCAGTGTTGACATACCTGATGTCTAGCAACACCTTATCCCCCCTCTTTTTCAAGTTCGTTCTTTAAACCTATGCTTTTCCTCTTCAAAACTTCATTTTTCACAACATACCCAATACAATTTTATGAAATCATACATGTTAAAAAATAAATAAATAAAAAGCTTCTCTTTGCTTGGTCATTCTGACTGAGTGCTACAGATCTCAGACAAGCTCTGGGCTGTGTGCCATGTTTACATACCCCACATGTGCAAAGCCACCCCAGCACAGAAGCACACTCATACACACAGCCCAATCAAATCACAGTAAACTGTAGGGTCAGATATTAGAACCATATCAAACTTTTGTTAATCAAAGATACTATTAGCAAAAGCACATATAAACTATATTATAGCACTCTGTATCACCTTACCCATTAAGAGGTTAGATAAGACCTTTTTAATGAGAGGTAAGCCAGGGGGACTTGAGTCTCTTTCAATCCCAACTTATTCACCATGTGATATGCCAATTAAAAAGTGGTCCTTTAATTTTTTGAGCAGTGTAGTTATTGCAGGAAATATACCATATTATCCAAATGACCCTTCCAAACTTTAGTAGAGATAGCTACAAGGAAAAAAATTAATAAATCCAGTATTGGTCACATGTGGTGAATATTTCCTCAAATAAGCCTCCTTTAGCCTTGGAAGGTGTCCAAATGTACCCAAACCAGGGGTCATTAAATAAGACTGCACATTTTTATAGAAGCACTGCTTTATTCAACAGGTTTTGGTGCTCACCACATACAAACACAGATGGTACATCATAGTGACCATGATGAAAGAAGCCCAGTTAGAGGGGGTATCAGGGCAGGACAGCCCACTGCACAGGTGAACAAGTCTCATCCAATCAGCTACTTAATGTTCCACAAAAACGGGAAAGACGATGTGTTCACAAGGCAGATAAATGCACATTGCTGCAATATTAAACCCTCCACTGGTCTGAGACAACCAAATGCCACTACCAAAATCATGGTTGGTGCCATTAATCAAGTGTCACTTTATAACCGTGTTATTTATATACATTCACCAAGTAGATACAAATTTGCATTAGGTACTAAATTATTCCAAACTACTGTTAAGGCCAATTTCCTAGTTGCAAAAGCACTACTCAGAATTTACTATTGATGTTTTTTGGTTGCACTACACCTCCAAAGGGTGGGACTGGAGAAGTTGTGGTATACACAGCAGTAAGTGTGACGCTATTAGCCGAGGGTTTGGAGAATAAATCATGAGTATGTCTGAACGAGTCATCTTCCATCACTGAGCCTTGTCAGACAGGGCAACGTCACTTTCACATTTTTGGTGTTCTTCCCTCCATCTGGCTTTCTTCTCGACGTTTAGTGCCGTCAGGGTCTCATTCCTGGCGAGAGCCTGCGGAAAAAGAGGAAAATACAGGCTCGCTATTTAAATGTGACTGAAAATACAGAAGCAATGAATGAATTAAAGTAGCAAAAATTAAATGACTCACTAATTATCAAAATTCTTCCAGGGGATTTAACATTGTGATATATTTTCTGCAGTGATATTCTGTGAACCTCTAATTGCAAGTCACTGCTCTATATTTATTCATAAAATGACGTAGATGAGTCAATGTGAAGAGGCAGGATTAAACCTGCTCTTTCACATTACTGATAGCAGCAATGACATGTCTGTCCTTGTTGACAGTTACTGAAGTTCAATAGAGGAAAAAAACAAAAAAACAAAAAACATTTGCACACGAGAGTCATTCATCCACTGTTACCTTCTTGCCCATAAACACCATAAACATGCAGGCTCCTATCGTGGCAGCCATCATCACGTAGGCAGCCTTTACTCGGATTTTGTTTCTGGCTGCGTCAATCATCTCAAACCTGTAGAAGCAGCATGTGAACACTCATTAGGAAATGTTTTTTTGGCTCAAAAGCAGGCTTGAAACATGAAAAGACTTCAGCATTTAATCTTGTTATTGTTATTCAGGATCAGCATGGTAGCACAACACTTATGGGGACTTTTGTTCCAGTTACAGCAGCAGTGTTGACTGGCAGCAGATATTCAGTCTCTTGGGTCCTTCACACATTTTGCTTTGTTTTGGATATTGGGGCTTTTGAGCACAGGACATAAGAGGGCTTCGGTTTATAAGCTTGCCATGCAGGTCTTTACATCACAGCAGCAGATCAGATGATCTCCGCCCTGATGCCAAGATAATCCTCTACAGTCACAAACAGAAGGCTTGTTTGAACTGCAGCCGTCTGAGGACCAGCTACATGCTGTGCCACCGCTCATCCTGTTAGTTAGCCCTATTCCTGTGATGTAACTTAACTGAATGTGACAGAGGCAGTCGAACAGCGTTGTGTTGGGAGGTCTGGTATAAACAGGAAAAAGGCTACTTACGACACAGTCTCTGGTATCTGGTCTGCTGACTTGAAGCGCCCTGACCAGATCAGCAGCTTCTTGTCCATATCTGAGGGCCTGTAGCCTGGGACTCTGAATGCAGGACGTGGCTCTGTGTGAATTAACAAAGCATGTATTATAATGAAGCCTGCAACTCCATGTGCTTCCTGAACAAAAAGCCAGAGATTCACATCATGACCTGCAGACTGTGACCTCACTTCCTGTGTCCCTCTTAGTCTTTTGGGATTTAAAAAATTCACACTTAGCCATCACAAAAACCCTGTAACGCACAAAGCCAACATTTTTAGAATACTCTTACATCACTTGGAGTAATTACCCAATACTTTGTAGCATTTTCCATAAAGTCAAAACATTTTTTAATAAAAACCTAGAAGTTAAAAGTTCAAATTTAAAAACGGGTACATAGTTTATTCAGGTTAATCAGTAAATATTGTGCATTGTCTTATGATGAATTTTGAACTAGGCCTTACTATTTGGGGTTGTACAGATGAGACAGAGGAGGAAAGGGGTGGGCAGCTTATCTGTTGTTCAAACCTTACCATGTGCTGGTGCTGCAGCTGAGGATGCCGCTTTGGTCTCCTGCAGTTTATCGCACATCCCTCTGCGGCTCCATGTCTGAATGACATGTCTCCTCTGACCTGTATAGATACAGAACAATGCACGCGTTACTGCACTAGTATCACATCGAGTAAAGCAAGAAGTCACATTACTGACGCTAGAACCAGCTGATGCTACTGAAAAAATTAAAACATGAAATTAGTTAAGTGTTGCAGCAACTAATCATCCAATCACAACTTTAGCATAACAAATTTGAGAAGAGCCCTTGCAAGGCTCAAAATAAAATTACTTTATTAATAAGGCTGGTGCAAAATGTCGTGGGGGAATAGAATATTATAATTATCATCCGGTGTTGAATTTAAATTATTCAAATCAATTTATTCTTGCGCAATCTCTGTATGACTATATCTAAAGTCCTAAATTGGACACAATTGACTAAATGATATAAAAACAAACCATCACACCTGAAGGGGCTAAAACTGAGAAGTGTTTAAGTTTACAAAAAACAAAACACGACCACGAACATCTTAGATTATACACACTCTTCATACCAAAATAAGGACTGTCTGGTTAACCAGGCCTGAATAGCGTATAATGATAATAAAACAAGTTAACTAGGCCATAGTGTTTTAATGGGATAGTTTAACCGAGACACCACCCACCAATTTCATAAACTGCTTTTACAGCCACAAGTAACCGGAAAATAACATGTCAACCAATGCAAACCTCCAAAAAGCATTTAATTTTAACAAAGTCCAGAACTTACTCACAGCTGATTTTATAACCAAACTAACAAACCAGGTGAGAGAGCATTCAAGCTACTTTTACACAACGAAAACACAGAAATTCAAGTTAGCTATACGAACCGAGGAGGCTGCCGATGGAAAGGTGGGATCCGATGAAATTCATGCTTTTGCTGATTGAATACACAAAATCCAGTGTTTCTAAAAAGCCATTAAAGTGCGCTGGAAATCTGTTAGTCCCTCCTCAGCTGCTGAAAGTCAAACAGCTAGCTAACAGGACCCGTCCGATAGGACGTTGTGTCGTATGACTGATCAAAACAAACAAGCTAGGTCCCGTATTTATGGCATTTGTGCAGCGTCCACCTTCTATGGCTGTGGTCGGGGGGCTTTGCTTTCGCTAGGCTGTGGTTTAATTAGTAGGAACAAACAGGACTCCTGGGAGTTAAGCTAAAGTTAAGAAGAACAGGCGGAACATCTATTAGTAAACATGGCGTTATTCACTATATTTGTATTTTTATTTATTTTAATATATTCACTTTGCGTTAGTACGTGAGGCAGATGTTAATTTGTTAATGCGGCAAAAACAAATAAATAGCATTTAGACATTATTTAAGCCTTTCCGTGCAGGCACTTTCTTGGTTAGCCACCTCCATCACCGGTGATCCCGGTGAAGGACCCGTGCAGTCCACTATGGCGGCGCCCGGTGGAAGTTTAAACTGTGAGGACTATTCAATGTTTCAGGTAACGTTAACGACTGATTAATCGATCCGCGCAGGCCGATTACGCACTGACGGCCAGTCGAATCACCACCTCCCCCGCAGTTCGCTTGCCGCGCTGTTTATTTTGCGCGAGAGCCGATGAATTGGTGACCCTCCTGATTACTAAAGACCTGCACGAGTTCAAGGAGGCACTGTGCTCGGAGCTTTCAGTATGTGGATCAACATACCCGTGCAGCCTTTCATAACTGAGTCTCTAAACTGACATACCGGTAATTTATGTCAGATGTCATGGGTTGGTTTGTGTTCTTTTGCAGATTTATATTTTTATGCTAGAACTTCACTGGAGTCGATTTGTATAATTCATAATTAATACACGTACATTTATTTATTCATATAGGCTGTTTATGAGGCTCTGGAAAGTCATTTTAGCGCCTATCTCCAGGCGGCAAAAGCCCTATTTCTCCTGATTGGTCAGCTTTTGCAAGCCAGCAGAAGGGCAGCGCTTATCTTTTTGTGTGCTCATGCCAGAATAGATTGGTCACAGCCATATCTGATTTTAAAAATTGTTAGACTGTGAGGAGCCTCATGCATTACTGCTCAAAAAATTCCCATTGGGAGGAAAGTATATACAGAGGGTTGTGATCAAGCTATGCTACTTTGTTATGATTAAACCACATGTAGAAGTAGAGTTAAATGCTTGTAGAAATTAAGAAAAAAAAAACAGTCCTGGTTTTAGCTTTTAAAGTATGAAAATTTGCCTCTTATTCTATCAATAATTTTGAAGATTTATGAGTTTGGCTACTCTTTCTTTTACTAGGTGGTTGTACAGATGATCATCCATGCTCTCAATCTGGGTTTTAAAATATCAATTCATAGTTTTTCTTTGGTGAGCAAAGCATCTAAACCACAGTTTAGAAAAACAAAACAACCAAGAGCAGCCTTTATTTTTTTTCTTTTCCCTTCAGTTAAACTGCCTACACTTTGTGTTTATGCTGTTTCTATAGCAAATGATCATATAAGGAAAGCGGTGGAAATGAAGCATTGTGCACACAGAATACTACATTAATCCTTTACCCCTTTGTTGAACAAATATGTAAATTATTACTTTTATCTCTGAGTACAACAGGTTTAATGTGTTTTGTACTTTATATTAAGCCTGTATTTTTCTCTCATGGTAGCAGGCTAAAGATGTTTGGATGCCTCCTTAAAAGTATATCAGCTGCTAAATGAGCCTTATTAATCTTGCCTGCCATCTTGGCCTCTGTTGTAAACAAGGTCCTTCAATACATAAACTTA
>VOQK01014239.1:25278-35917 GCA_015052645.1 Benitochromis conjunctus
TACACACATATATATATATATATATATATATATATATATATATATATATATATATATATATATATAAAATTACAATTACTACTAGAAATGTGTCTACACTATTTTGCATGTTTGAGATGTCACGTGAAAATACCACGATAATATATATTCTGACACAATTGCCTTTCACCAAACTGGTACAGCAAAGAGAAAATAATCACATTTATTTTACATATCTGCTAAGAATTTGAATTACCTCTAAACAACAAATAGTATTTTTGTAATACCGTGAATTGAGCGTTCAAGGTGCAAAACAAAACATTTCCTTTCGCACAAGCTTCAAAAAGCAACAGCAGATGCAAATTTTTTGTAGAAAAAAGCGAACAAAACTTGAGAATCTGATAAGTTGTGAGACATCAGGTTTCTCAGATCCAGCAGTGCCTTGGCTACAGCTAAGAAAAGCAGAGATTAAAGCTGCATTCAGAACTCCATCCCTCTCCCTTTCACCAGGGGAGGAGGTGTTGTCAGGCGAGGATCTGTCCTTCAGCAGTGTTGGTGAAAGGAATCCATGGAGTCGTTCTTTAAAGCAATGTGTTTTTACTAAGCCAGAGGGTAAAGTAGTCAAGGTCACACACAGGGAGGCCGCTGGCTGGCTCAGGATAATTCAGGTATTCTCACTAACAAACCAAAAATATGGTGTAAAAGGGGCAGGGCACCACAGCAGCTCTGATTTCTGTTTACGCTTACATTTCTTTGTGTCTTTCATTCAGTTCATTCGATCTTTTAAATGAAACGTACATTTTTGTTATTCATATGTTTTTATCATACGTGCCTAGCAAAAGCTGGGATACAAAAATGTAAAGCTTTGCGTCAGAGTATGCCCCACCCCCTGTGAAATAAGCATAAAGGAGGATTGAGTTTGTGACTAAAGTTGGGTGGTCCCTCCTTTCTTGCACATGGGACCCCCAGAGAGCCCTCCACAAGCCTCTCAGTGTGACTGCTACGTAGCTCTCTGGCAGACCGAGCACTCTGGTGTCCTCATCCTGTATGTGGAGACTAGCCATTTTGTAGCTGAAGTTATAGGACAAAAAAACAAAGTTTGGTGTTAATTGGTAATTTGGGAAGGACGGAAATGTGACGTTTTTGTACTGCAGTGTGATAATGCAGTGTTAAAGGTTTTTCTGTTCTTTTCTAGTTTGGCTCCGGTGTTCAAAGAAGGGGCCAACCTCTAAAAGTGGAAGGGGATCTTTTTATGGTGTTTTAGCGCTTATTTGAAAAAATGCAGCTCGCAAACGGATTTTTGACTGAGCGAATATTTCTCAGGCCTCGGGGACTGTTGATGCTAATTGTTTGAGGCGTTCTGTTCCGAGAAGGTTAGAACTGAGCACACGCTCTTCACTCCTCAGTCCTTACAGACGGCGAGGATTTTTTTCAGGTGTAGTTATTATTATTTCTGTGCCCGAGATTACATATTTGCCCTTACAAACTCAAGTCTTAAAGAAAAAGATGGAGGTGAAGTTGCGGTTAATATCTTGTGTCTGTAGCTACATAGCGGCAGGCTGCACGGCCGCATACAAAATGAGGATGTTGTAATTTATGTTAAGGAACAGTTACAATTCAAGTTGAAAGGGTAAAAAAATAACTCTGTTTTGTGATGGGAAGCAAAAAAAAAACCTTCAAAAGTGCCAAACTGACACCCACATCTTGTTTTAAGAGTGTTCAACGAAAGTGAGCAAAAACAAATTTGCATTTGCACAAAACTACTGTAACTTCTGTTTTTCTTCCTGTGACTGATGCTTTTATAAACTAATTGTTGTATTTATTGCACCACGTAATACATTAAATATTTATATGGTTAATGAGTTTGTTGTTTTTATCATTTCATTCGACATGTAGTAATTTAAAGGCCTGCATTATGTTGCACTCTTGCGATTGTGCGATGGCAGCTGTGCGCTCCGGTGTCAGCAGTGACATTCAGCGATTTCAGCATCAAAGTGCATTTGTCACTTGCAGAAGATGAATTCATATATCCAAACTTAGATAGGGAGCTGTTTCTTGGGCAAATTGGGAAACTTGGACCGAAAAGACAGGTGTGCTAGAAATGTATGTTTTGCATGTCCTTTCACTGCTCTGATGAGAAATGACGGCTGGAATAGTGCACGAGAGAGAGAACACGAGGAATCCTGCCACACAGATCCCTTTATTTCCTCATGCTGTGTGAAGATAGTCTGTGTGTCCTTGCATTGTTGCCAGGCAGATACATTCGTCCACATGGCTAACCTCTGACATCAGCGTTTCCTCGCCTCTCTCCTGCCACCACTGCCGCCAGTTTCTCCCCAGCGACTCAAGGCAAGACTACCCGCCCAGATACACTTAGCACACTCAAAACACGCTCTAGCCATATCTCTCCCACCATTAGCTGCTCTTTTTCTCCTCCCCACCCATTCTATTGTTGTATTTTTACCGAGGCACTGAACTGAGGCTATTTGTGGCCTATTATGAGGGCCACATGTAAACACTCATCGCTCTTGCTGGTGTCTGCCAAAGCCTGCTGAGTGGGCCCAGGTCTCTACAACAATGGACCACTGTGCTAGATGTTTTCATTTTTACAAAGTGAAATTGTATGTAACTTATTTTTGTTTGTACTTTAAGGCCTTAAACTTAGTGTACATTTTCTTTTCAATTGATTACCACCTCACATTTAGATTTAAAGCAGTTTTGAGTATGTAATGGTCGTTCTATTAACCAACTACATTTTGTCAGCATGTGTGCTAAATATAGGGAAGGTTTTACGTGTAAAAACAGTTGTCGCATACAGCAATGCCATGTAAAAGTACACAGCAGAGGCCAGAAGTCCAGAAGCTACCAGGAAAATCAGTGGAAGTAAGACAACTGTAATAATAATTAACATAATTATTGAGGCTTAAATTGCAACGTTGTGTGACTGTGACTGCAGAAAACAAAAGACATCCTACCATCACTGTATATTTTTATTGCACAATTTTTGACAACCGTCATTTCATAATGCAGTTTTGTTTCTTATAACAACAATAATAATACACACAGCTCTCTCGATCAGTTTAATATCATGGCTGAGCACCACAGCTGAGCACCATTGTCAAGCTTGAAGGTTTGCTGGTGATGAATACTGCCTGCATCAAATAATAGCTTTCAAATAAAAATGTCATGTTGGTTTGCGATTGTATTTATAATACTACACTGCTGCAATGCTTATACAGTTGCAAGAACGTATTTTAAGATCAATTCTTATAGAGTTACAGGAAAGAGAAAGAAAAACTTGCAAACCCTTTGAACAGTTGTTTTTTTCTGCATAAATATGGCCAAAAACATTTTTAGACAAATCCGAAAACTAGATGGAAAAAACCCACTTAAACTTTTGATCTTTTGCTGGAAGGGGGAACATATTTGAATTCTTTCTTACAGTATCTGTACCAAACTCTTAAATATTTATAACTGTTCGGATTGGAAGAATTTTAGCACATTTGACTGCAATATTTGGTAGGTTTCTCTGCAAATGCTCACTTTGGGTCTCTCTTTTTTAAAATAATTTCTGTTCAAATTAAAAAATTACAAATGGGTGAGGTGTTCCGGGCATGTCCCACCGGGAGGAGGCCCCGGGGCAGACCAAGGACATGCTGGAGAGATTATATCTCTCGGCTGGCCTGGGAACGCCTTGGTGTTCCCCCGGATGAGCTGGAGGAGGTGGCTGGGGAGAGGGAGGTCTGGGCTTCTCTGCTTAGGCTGCTGCCCCCGCGACCCAGCCCCGGATAAGATGGATTAAAAAATTAAGATTGAAAATATAATGCTTTTGTTCTTCTTCTGCCATTCTGTTAGATAGTGTTGAGGCTGTCTTGCTGCATGTCTGTGTGTTGTTGGGATTTATTTATTTTTTTAAATCAGCAATCAGTGTTATAATTCAGAGTTCACTATAGCTTTAATCAAGAACTGTCCTGAACCAGATGCAGCAATCCATGACACTACCACCACCATGTTTCACAGATGGAGAAAGGCTCTGTCCAAACTCAACGCTTCCCATTTACAACACAAGGTTTAAACGACTAAGCTGCTTATCCAACTTACAGTGGCAGAGGGCACTGAAGCCTGCACCATTGTGCTTTTTGGAGAACAGTAGCTTTCTTCTTGCACAACATTGTTTCAATGTTCTCTTGATGGTGAACTGATTGTGACAACAACATGACCATTAGCCATTGTGAGAGAGTCTTTCTGTCACGAAGGAGTTACCCAGGGTCCCATTGGGACCTCACAAGTGCAGGTAAACCTTTCCCCATTAAATTTACTGCTAATCTGCCGCTCACAGATATGCACTATTTGATCATTTCTCCCAATAACCAAGTCTAATTTTTTTCATGCCATTCGTTTAAATTGTTTGGGGTTTTTTTGTCTACTTTCAAGACTTGTGTATGTCTTGAATGAATTTATGCAGAAATGTAGAAAATCTCCAGTTGTTTTTTTTTACCCATTACTGTATGCTTCATTTTGACAGGCCTTAACATACCTCCATCTGTACTTTGTTAATGCAATTAAACATGAAAGATCTGAGCTCACAGTTTGAATTATTTGCAAGTATTCTGAGTGCGATCTGCTTCAGTAGCCCCCCCCCCATTTTGATTTCAGACGTCTTTGTCCGGCTGCTTGATGTCAAAGGTCATCAAAACAGCCATGTCACTGGACTCCCCCATGGAGACAGCCAGTTTTAGCACCTGAAGAGCATTTCCACTGAAAACGTCACCCTCCCAGATTCTGCTTTTATTAAGTTTCAGGTCAGTCCGTGTCTCTCCCACCACGCTTACCCTCTGGGTCCCTGGAACCCGTACCCTGAAGCGAACCCATGAGGCGGGCTCCAGCAGGCCCACACGAGGCTCGAAGAGAACACAGCCTTTGCTCCAGGCAGAATAGACACAGGGGAAAGGAGTCCCCGGCTGATCGCAGATGTTCCTTAGAATAAAATCACACATGGGGTTAAAATCTCCACCAGGGCTTATCCTAGCGTAGAGGCCCAACCGATATACCCCAGTATCAGGCAGACTGATGCTCACTGTCACTTTTGTGTCTGTGTATGTGCAGAACAAGTAGCGGGAAAGTGGAAAAGCTGCTGATTTGTTCTCTTCTTTGCTGAGCACAGTGTGAAGCTCAAGGTCGCGGTGGTTGTGGAAGGTGATGTTGCATTTGCCTTGCTGGGTAATTACCACTGCTGTTGTATGACTGAATTTGGACAGTCCCGCCTCTGACGTCCGGGTTCCTGGACCACATGCTGAGCCCAGGTTAGGAGGGAAGAGCTCATGAGGACTAACCACCTTCCCTCTGCAGTGCAACAGGAAGTTTGCAGTGTTCTGGAACTTGACTTCCGTTTTCTCGTAGTCCCGCACAAACACCGACAGCCGGTAGAAGCCATGTAAAGGGCAGAGGACATGGCACGTCAGGGTGTCGGGTTTAATCTGAGTAGCCAGGCAGCGTTTGGCTACAGCAGCATCCATGTCTGGGTGAACCAGTTCACAAAGCATCATCAGAGGCCTGGAGGTCTTCAGCGCCAAATCAAAGACACCTTCGTCCACCTCAGCAACCTCACTGCTCTGGCTGCTGCTTGTGACTCCAAGAGATCCTGCAACTGGCTGAAGGCCCCAAGACAAGAAGGGGTTCTCTGGGATCTCTTCCATCGCTCTGGGGGTAGGACACTCGACTGTGAAGGAGCAAACCCAAACTAGAGGCGTGGCAGCTGCCTCAGGTCTAGCAAACACCTTCACATCATACATTCCACTTGCGGGCGGCAGGAGCTGCAAATTCATGCTCCGATGGGAGACTGTTAGGATACCAAATGAAGAGTTGATAGCCTCTTTCTGCTCTGAAGCACCACAGTGGAGGAGGTCTTGGTGCTGTGTGATCTCATAGGTAAAGGTTGTTGGCTTTGAGAAGCCAAGGGACACACTTGCCTCACCATTATCTGAGCAGAAAATACAAGGGAGTGTTTGTTTTTTTAAAGTACTTGAAAGTAGATGCTGAATTAATTTTAAATACAAAAATATTAGCATATTCTTGATGAAAACATAATGACATTCAACAATAAGACTAGAACAAATAAAAAAGCTGACCACAACAACAAAACAAAAAAGTTGTTAGGGGACCTGTGACGATGTGACAGTGATGTGGCCGAATCAGCCTGAGCCCCATACTGAAGAAGGCTGAGGTCTTGAAGACCTTTCTCTCAAACTCTTCCAGGGAGATGGGTATGTCTAGGAGCTGCCATTTCTCCTCATCAGGGAAGTGCGAATCGATGAACTCCTCCGGGTCCGTTAGGAAATAGAAATCATCAAACCTTGAAGGAACAGATGGAGACAGCGTGCTGGTTTTAGCCTCAACCTGCTGCTGGTCATGGGAGTATTCGAATAAGCAGCTGTTAAACTTCAGTCATTTCTGTCGTACCACCGTGTCGTTGTGGCATTGTTTGCAGCAACCTAACCGCTAAATAGTAAATGTGTTGAAATCATTTCCTTTTCACACCTTTTCACAAAGCTTTCATGTTCCATATCTACTCGTCCCGCTCCCCAGCAGGCATCCAATAGGAACCACTGTCCTCCCAGAAGCACAGCGTTCCACAGGTGATCAGATTTCACATGCTTCAGGCTTTGGCCCTGGCGGTATCCTATGCCCTTACTGTGGCCTGGCACTTCTTGGCACTCGATGCCCACCTCTCTGTAAACACAAACCAAACAACATGCTCATGGCTTTTTGTTTTTATATCGCGTGTCCTCAAACTCGAGTTCATAAACTGAGAAGGCCTTTAATACAGCAGTTAATAAACTGGCAATTAAAAAATCAACAACAGCTGTTTTCGGATGTGTTGCGTTTACCTGCACATCTCCGTACAAAGGTTGGAGTAGCTGCAGCAAACACCGCGGCCGGCCGCAATCACCTCCTCTGGTGAACTCAGCTTCTCTGAGTAGCCGAGATACCCGCTCACATCATACTCTGTGAAAGCAACCTTTCTTTTATTCACAGTAGGATGAATGACACCTGTATGACAGAATGCTGCTGAACGTAGACTTGATTAGCCATCCTAAAATTAAAAAATGTGTCGCATTAACGAAGCCTAGTAGTGGCCTTGTGTGGGCTGGAGTTACCGATGTTGTGGCACAGCCAGACCCAGATGGCACGAAGTTTCTCCAGCTCAGTCCTGGCTTCCTTTGTGATGCTTTGTACAATTGTTTTCACATTGTACACACACTTTTCTTTCAGCTCCAAAACACACACAAAGATATGCACTGTTAGAAATCGCAGCTAATGGTAACTAACATAGGCAAAGGTGGAGTCACAAACTTTCATGCAGTTGGAATGACCTTAATTCCTTTTTACAGCTTTCTTCTATTTGTCAGTGTCTCTGCATGATTTCTAGTGTTGAACTAACCAAATACTGAAACTGAGTGAACTGTAGTTCTGTTCATCTTGGCATATGGAAAGTGGTCTAGTGTTACTCACTGCTCAAGCTAAAGCACTAAGATCAAGGGCTACATGGCAGATAGATTTGCAGACACAAAACACACACACACACACAAAAGTACTTCTGACCTCTGCTCCAGCCCTGACAGCATGTGAGTCAACCCTGTGGAACACGTCTGAGCTGGTGAAGAGGTCCTTTCTGTGCTTTCTCGTCACTGTTACTGAAGCACACGCTCTCAGCCTCTGTCCCAGTTGTGCCTTTTGCTGCAAGTGTCTTGGTTCATCTGCCTCCTTCCTCACTGCACTCTTTTTCACCACCGTGATGGTTCTAGCCGCGCTCTCGGACGACAGTTGTCTCTTTGCAGCGGGACGCTGGTCTTCACTCTCCACTATCAGTTTCTCAAGCACACACTGCCTGGAGAACACAGTATTCTGGGAGGCTTCACCACAGACCAGGACCTGTGCTGCTGCCACGTCATGTCCAGGAGGAATCTCTGGTAGACTCTCCTGTGCCTGCTTCTCATTGTGCACCTGAGCTCCTATAATGCTAACTGAGCTCGGATTGCTTAAAACAGGATTCTCCGGAAGCTCCAGGGTTTTCACCTGTATGCATCCCTTCTGTGTCACCTCATGTTCCTGAGAAAGGTGTGCAGCACAGGCAAACGGGAAAGAGAACTTTTGAATTGCAACTTCAGCGGACATTATGCTGGACGCATGGTATCCTGTTCAGAGACAAGATGGATAAAATGTGAAATTCAGTTATTATCCGTAAGATATTTTTAGCTTAATCTTATGAGCAGATAGTGACTCAGTGTCTCATTCTGCTTAGAGTGAGACACACAACTGCTGAGGGAACCCTCGTGCACAAGCTGTTCGGAAGACAAGCAGAAAGCTTATTCTATACAGTGCAGTGCGCTGTGTGTAAGACAGAGATGAATTGGCAATTATATCATGTCTATTCATAACCATAAATGAATGCAAAAGCTAAAATCATTAATCACTGTCGCAGCTAAAAGCAGAAAGAAATCTTTCGCCATATTACATGACCCCGTAACTTCCTGTACGTGATGAACCTTCACACTGATGGCTGGATTCATCATCTCTTTAAAATAAGCAACATATAGGAAAAACTGCTTTTTCTCAACAGGACAGGAGGCTGGCACAGCGACTGTCCTTCAGCCTGACCTGGTTTGAAGCCATGTGTTGGCATGTATCTGCCCTGCTCAAGTGTCCCTCACCAGGTCTTATCGGCTGTGTGTGCACTGCGTAGCAGCCAACCCTGACCCCTTCCTGAAGAGCAATTCAAGCAAAACTTTCAGACGACAGTAAAGCTAGCCCCTATCATGTCGAAGTAAATCCATTCTCAATCCTAAAATAATTAGGTGTGCTCGAGTTTTTGAGAATAGTACTTTTCAATTTTTTTTAAATAAATATAAACATGTCAGTTTAGCACTACTGATACCACTTCCACGGATGAAAATAGCTCTCAAAAGACTGATTCATGTCTGATTTACACTCAAAAGTGCAGGAGGGGAAACCCATTCTGTGCAGGTTTAACTGCTCCTACATCCCTATATGTTAGTGAGGCTTTTACTCACCCTGAGAGGATTTCAAAAGCCTGCCGGATGTTTGCTGGAGTATAGACCAGAGATGTTTCCACTGTGTGTTCTCTGTGGTCCACAGTTGCAGGGGGGGAGGCTTATATATTCTCCCATTGGCCTGCCAGGACAGGCCCCAGAATAACAGGCCTAAAAATACTACAAAGCAGTTAAGACCAGCCAATAGAGAGAGCCTCAACTGAGGAGTGTGACGTCTGTGTGTGTATTTGTAAGCGCATGTAAAGCTTATAAATGTATGTTTGGATGTGCTCGTGCGTGTTCGGTACATGCTTTCACTAATAACACCACCACCACCGGCATATCTGGACACACAAGTTAGTGTAAATTAGTCTGTGTCAGCCTGTGCATGTCTGCGTGTATCCGTGTGAATTTTGAATATGTGGTTTTGTGCAGTGTTAATGTTTGGGTCGGGGCCTGTTGAACGAGCAGGTGGAAGGGTTAATGTTTGAGCATGTGCTGATCATGACAGGGGCAGAGAGTTGGCCGGAAAAAGGGACGGACGATTTTACAGGATGGAAAGCTGGACATAAAATAACGGTGACATCAACGTTAAAGATGCACTACTGCTTCTGGTGCACATAAACACAAACAGCTGTGTTTTAATTCAGCGATCACAGTCCGGATACGTTTAAGAAGACAGGGAAAAAATGAAGGCAACAACTCCTCAGACAGGTGGGGAAAATATTTCTTATTCACCTTTTAGACAACCGTTGGATGAGATCTGTATCAGCCGTTATCTGTCTGATCGGTTTTGAAGGTAACAACTTTTCTTCCACTTCTAAATCTCACTGCTCTCCAAGTTATTATTGTTTATTATTGTTATTGTTTTTTTCCCCCACTTTCAGGACCAGAGGAAACTTTATTTCAACCAGCAATTTGAACAAAATTTAAAAATTTGAAAGAAAAGAAATTACTCCATTAAAAAAATATGTGTGCAATTGATGTGGGAACACCAGAAAGTCATTAGCGTATCAAAACTTTTCTTCATAAGAGGCAAGAAACACTGAGAGTGCAACCGTCAGCCAAGGCAGCTGACTTTATGTGCAATATTTATTTTTACAGGAATAGTATTTGTATTTTGTGAATATTTATTTAGTTTTCTTTGTTCTTTTTAAATGCTCATTAAGATGTTTGTAGTGCCGTTGTTTTTGGTATTTGCTCTGTGAACCTATTTTAATATATTTGTAAAAGTGAAAAGCCAGAAATGTCATGGTCCTGGGTCTACGACCCAGCGTTTTGAGTTATAGTTATTTTATTTTGTACTGTTTCAGGTTCTCTGCCCTCTTGTTTCCCTGTGCTCCCTCTGTTTGGTGTTTAGTTTTCCCTACCATTGTGTTTCTGTATTTGCTGTCTGTGTTTTGGTTTTTTGCTGCTCCTTGATTTGTTGTTCTGTTTTTCTAGTGTGCGGTTTTGATTTATTATTTCCCATGTTTTGGTTATTGTGGTTTTGTGTTCTGTCTCTGTGTTGCTCTCCCCTGCCTGTGTTCCCTCTGTTGTCAGGTCCCTGTGTAAGGCCCGTGTCTCTGTGTCTGTGTCTCCTCTGTGCTTTTGTGTTTCCTGTTTTATTT
>VOQK01014250.1:7569-21485 GCA_015052645.1 Benitochromis conjunctus
TCAGGGAGCCCGACGTGCGCCGCCGCCGCCGCATCCTAATGGGTTCCAAGTCGTCACAAAGGAACAAATTAGCACTCTTTATGCCGGCAACCTCGCTTTCATCACCACAATTAAAACAGCTGCGACTCTGTTGATTCTGCAGCAGAGTAGAAAGAGACGGCGAGCGCTCAACATTTCCACACGTTTGATTTATAGTGATTAGTTGGCGTAGGACACATCTATGTCGTGCTCACGAATGTGTTAAAAGAGAAAACACGAGTGCACCAGAGCGTTTCAAAGCAGAGACCTGATTGCCTCTCTCCCTCCGTGTCCCCAGCTCTTTTTGCCCCGCGGATCTTCGCACCTCGGCCCGGCCAGAAGAGCCCCACCGCCCTGCACGATGAAAGCTCCGCGGATAAAGACAAGGACGACGGCATCAACTACACCACGGTGGACTGGAGGGAGTTCATGTGCAACACCTGGCACCTGGAGCCGACTCTCAGGTCAGCTCAGCATCTGTTTCTTGTTATGAGACGCACACTTTCACATGATGAGTCCTAAAGCTCACTTGAAACTGTTAGAGGAGAAAATAAAAAGCATCATTTTCTACGACTTTGTTCTCAAAGCAAACACGATCGCACACACCAGCAAAAACAAACGACGCAGCAAAGCTTTAAAATAAGATGGCTTTGTTTTTCTAGCACAAACACTAAGATGTGGGTCTTTTAGAAGAGCTGAGCCCCAATTATGGCCTCATTTTGTTCTGTTTGTTGGATGTTTGTGGGGTTTATCATCTTGTAAAGACTCTTTGAATATTTTTGATTCCACAGAGATGCCGATGAGCTATTTAATGAGCGGTGTTGTAAAAAGTAAAAGTGCAATTAACCCATTAAAAAAGTAAGTTTTGAAATGAACAGAAATATGCTCTGTTAGCGCTGGATCGTCTAAATGTTATATATCGATTTTTAACTGATTTATATGTGAGAAGCAATTTGTGAGGCTACTTTAGGTGGAGCCAGTTAAAAATTAGATTCACATCAATGTATTTATAACAGTAGGATTCTTAGTAATATAGTAAGAAAAAGGCACTACAGTATCATAGAAAGAACCCGACTCCTATGAGAAGGTGCTTGCAGGTGATTGCAGGAAGGAAGAACTCCTTTATAACAGGATGAAATGTCCAGCAGAGTCAGGCTCAGGCAAGAAGAGGAAAAAATGAGGACAAAATTCGAGCTACAGGAGAGAGAAGACAAAATTTAATGACCTGCAGCAGTAGAGAAGAAAGGCTCAGTGCATCATGGGAAGTCTCCCAGTAGCCTGTAGCAGCGTAACTAAGGGAACGAAGGGATGGTTCAGGGTCACCCGATCAGCCCCAGCTATAAGCTTTATCAAAAAACAATGAACAGAGGTATAACTTCACAAATGGCCTGTACAGGACGGGCAATAACTGTGCAGTGTAATATCTCTTATTAACCACCTTAGCCTTTCTCAGATACTGGTTCATAATTACGAATCGTGAGTTTGTACAAATGCAGCACAGACACTAAATAAGTGAAGCATCTTAGTCCCTTCACAAAGAATTTGCTTCATTACTCCCAAGGAAAGAACAAAGATTTTAATAAAAAGAAAGAATATTTTTGAATCTTTATATGAAATATCTTTGTACAAAGCAACATCTTCTCCCCTGAGATTCAAACATCCTGTAATGGGGAGAGACGTGCAGCAACAAGGACTCTTCTCATGCACATTTATCAATGCTTAAACTTCACCTCTCTACCTTCAGGCTCATCTCCTGGACGGGTCGGAAGATCGACCCCGTCGGCGTGGACTACATCTTACAGAAACTGGGCTTCCACCACGCCAGGACCACAATTCCCAAATGGCTGCAGAGGGGTGTGATGGACCCACTGGACAAGGTGCTGTCCGTACTCATCAAGAAGCTGGGCACCGCTCTGCAGGACGAAAAGGAAAAGAGAGGCCGAGACAAAGAAGAGCACTGAGGAACTCAAATGGTCGCGCCACTGGAATCGAAGCTGTGGAAAATGTTTCAACACTAGATTTATGTATTTAAATGGCCACTACTGTACGATGTCCATGCACAGCTGTTTACTGTGGTGCTTGCCTCCTGGGGTTCTGACTGAAGCGTTTTGCACTGCTGTATTTCTTTTTCTGTACATTTTGAACAAATTAGCGAATGCTAGCGTTATTTGACTGCTTTAAAACCCCGCCTCTCTTATCTGTTGTAAATGACCTTACTGAAACCGCTTCAAAGTTTATTTTCAGGCTTACCAGTCGTTCACGAGAAATGATTTCTTAAACCATTGCCTTTTTCTCTGTTTCCCATGGAACACATGGTAGGTATGCTTTATGTAATTTATAGCGCAGCTTCGCGATATTTAAGAGAAATCCGATGACCGTGTTCTTCATTGTTGACATGAACAAATAAATCCTGGGAGGTTTCTTAAAATCATCCCCTCACTCATGAGGATGATAACTTGTAATTATAATTGGATCATTATTTATGACTATGTGTAATTCAACGTCTGTGTGATGTATTAGCTTGATGTGTCAAGCTTCTGTCTTTTTTTTTTTAATCCACACATTAGAACCAATGTATATAGTTAAATTTCTTAAATGTGTTGATTTCGTAACTTAATAAAACTATTGCCATGAAGTTTTAAACAATAAAGCTCACGTCTGTGACTTTTACACAGCCTAAAGGTAGGTTACCTGTTCCATGAGCAGTTGTTTGAAATCTAAAGCAGCCCCGATGTCCTCATTATGAGGTCACCCGTGAAGTCTTTGGTGTGTAGACCTGCCTGTAGAAGGTCTGGTTCACCACTGGATCCAGTTTAAGAAACAAAGCGCTTTATTTTTTTTACCCCTTTAATGAAAAGGGCACCACTCTTCTTATTTTCTTGTCTAAAAGCCACTGACTCACGAGCGCTTCATTCTCAGATCTATGAAATGCATCTGTGTGTAGATCCTTTTCCAGGAAATGTCAGTCAGCTGTTGGAGGAGGAATGTCTGATGCTTTTAAGTACTTCAGATGGTTTAAATCAGAGCTGTATCTGCATTAATACGTTTCCTTTCTTGAGGCAGTAATTTGCTTCACCTCTGGATTTTTGGAGGAGGTAATGAGTGCTCCTGTAAGACTCTTTGTAATTTAACTCCTACTAGTTTCCACTGATGTCTGTGAGGAGAAAAAAACCTCCCCACATGTCACCGGCTTTGCTCACCGCGGGGTTTTGTTAATACATTACTCTGACTGTAAGACCCCCTTCCCCACCTCCCCGGTGCTAATCTCTTCCCCCCCCTCACCATGAGCCATGTTCCACTTTTGGTTCCATGCCATGCTTTTTGAATTTTTGATGGTGCGTTGGCGGGTGGAGCAGGGCACGCGGCAGCACAGCAAAGGGGGAAGAGAAGTGCTGCGTTTCCTCTGTGATGTCTGCTGTGAGACTGCAGAAGTGTCACCTGAGGAAAGGCAGACAGCTCAGTGTGAGCGCGCACACACACAGCGTCTTTGCTCTCGCTCGCCAGGACCGGACATTATTTTTGATTTTTTATTCTGCCTACTCCACGCGCTCTCCTTTGAAGTGATTTCCGATTTGCATATCGTTACAGCATATTTCTTTTATTCCCTTCACCTCCTGGAGCTACAGTATATACATATAAACATGAGAGCCAAGCAAATGACCAGTAGATGGAGTCAAAAGCCAGTCGTCCTACAAGCTGAACACCTTAATGACGCCTCCCTTTAGTGTGCTGCTGTGTTCCTGAATTATAAAATAGAAACGGAATAGAAGACATTAAAAAGTCATGAAGTGGCCAGAGATGTCGAGCCGCTTAAATTGGCCTCGTCTGCCCTCGATCCAACCGTCTCAGATACTCTTCACTGGAGTTACCAGGTTCAGGAAGACTAACAAAGACCATTAGGTCGCCTACACGTGATGACAACAGACTCCGTTTGATGGATGAGTGTGCAAAACACCATTATGAAAAGCTAATTGAAGCATTAATTTCATAATCACTGCAAACTTTGAGTGCAAAGTTGGTGGTAATGCAGACCAATCTCTCCGGTTTTCACCACAAAATGAACAAACTGAGCTGGACAGAAGCACCAGGGTTCCTTTTAACCTCACAAGCTGGGTGTGAAAACTACACGAAAGTCGTTAATTTGCATTTTTATTTTATTTTTTATCTTGTGTGTTTGATCACTGCAAGAAGAAATGTAATTGCAAAAATTGCAAGTCATTGGCACACAGTAACGCCGGGCATCTCACCATGAGAGCCACGCTCGAGTCTTTGCTGAGGTGCCAGAGTGCGTCCTGAGGACTACAGGGGAGAATTCACCTCGACTAAAAGATGAAACAACTTATTTAGTCTCTTTTTTTCCATTCTGTGTTACTTTGCAATATTTTTGCGTACAGTGCCGTGAACATGAGCACTGCCATGTTCATGAGACAGTTTCAGTTTTGTGACATGATGCGTGGTCCTGCTGGAAGCAGCCATCAGAAGATGTGCGCCGTGGTCAGCAACAGTACTCAGGTAGGCTGTGATGCCCACAGTGTGCCAGGATCCCCAACCCCATTACAACACTAGCAGCAGCCTGACCCAGTAATAAAAGGACACACATCCATGCGCTCCTTTCATTTACTCCCTAAAAAGAAACCCAATTTAAAGTTCAGCTTGGATACAAGCTTTTCAACGTGTATGTTAAATTACATCTCTAATAGTAATACTTAGTATATTGTGACCATTTCAATTTCAGCCTTGAGTAGTTTTGACCTTGGGATGATGAGATGGTAACTGTAGAGAGAAATAAAAATGAGCTGAAGCAAAAGCAGTACACAGAATACACGTGCAACACTACAAAACAAGAATATCACCTGGGTGATACGACTCCCACTACAAAGGCATGTAGTCTTCACACTACGCTATCCAGCGGCGTCACAAATGCATGGAGAAGGATGAGTAAAACGATCAGTAAAATCTTCCTTACAGGATCCAATAGAGAGCAGTCGTGTCGGAGGTGATGTGATGACGTGTGATAAACAAGAAGTCAAGCTGCAAGCTCATTTTACTCATCCTTCTCCATGCATTTGTGTTTCGTACCTTTGAATTCATAGTTGCCTCGAGATAAGAGAGCTTTATAGTTCCTCCTGCAGTTGCTCTTGAAGCCGCTGGATAGCGTAGTGTGAAGACTACATGCCTTTGTAGTGGGAGTCGTAGGTTCGAGTCCTGGGGTGGGGCGGTTACATGAATATTATGAGTGATCCACATCTACACACACACGCTACGGTAAGGGGGAGCCAAGACAGGTCGGGGGTGGGGTGATTTCATTTACACCCACCCATGTTGTATGTAGAGTAGCTACATATTGAGCGACAAACAAGTACTTAAATTAGTTACTAATTTAAGTAACTTACTTTATTTAATAATCTACGTAAGTAACTAAGTTTGTTCTATTAAAAACACTTTATAGAGAATTTATGTAGTTTGTCGATCAACCTTAAGCTACTCTGCGACATGGGTGGGTGTAAATGAAATCACCCGACCTGTCCTGGCTCCCCCTTGCCGTAGCGTGTGTGTAGATGTGGATCACTCATAATATTCATGTAACCGCCCCAGGACTCGAACCTACGACTCCCACTACAAAGGCATGTAGTCTTCACACGACGCTATCCAGCTGCTGCAAGAGCAACTGCAGGAGGAACTATAAAGCTCTCTTATCTCGAGGCAACTATGAATTCAAAGGTACGAAACACAAATGCATGGAGAAGGATGAGATATAAAGGGTGAGGACGTCACTTTAGACATGTTCTGAAGGACTCTGCGAGTCTCATCTTCTCAGGCAGGTCGCTCCAAAGTCCAGGGGCCCCAATGTCAAGAGCTCGGACACCTTTAGATTTAAATCTAGACGTTTGATTTTTTTCAGCCTGAAGGCCACGGTAAAAGGATCTCATGCTGGCACATACACCCAGGCTTTCTGCTCTGTAACTCGGGGCAAAAGACCAAAAATGATCAGTAAAATCTTCCTTACAGGATCCAATAGAGAGCAGTCGTGTCGGAGGTGATGTGATGACGTGTGATAAACAAGAAGTCAAGCTGCTGTTGTTTGAGCGAGCTCAAGGTGATATTCTTGTTTTGTAGTGTTGTGCTCGCACGTGTATTCTGTGTACTGCTTTTGCTTCAGCTCATTTTTATTTCTCTCTACAGTTACCATCTCATCATCCCAAGGGCAAAACATGACGTGTCTATCAATTTGTTTGTGTGTTCTTCTATGAGTTTGTTCCTGATATTTATGACAGACATCTGTTAATAGAAATAATAACCAGTTCATATTTTTGTTCTTTAAGGAAGTGCTAATTTCTTGTCAGGACAAAAACAAGACAAATATCTGCACCAACAGTAAGTAGAAGTATATTTTATTCGCTCAAATACCAAAATCTGTCAGCAAGGCCAAATATTCTGCAGCTGTATCGATGCGTTCCTGCATGAAATCATGCAAACCAACACAGCGAACATGAAAACCAAAGCATGACGTGTCTCTCTTTGTTAGACTTTTTGTCACAAAATGCGGTCCAGGTCTATAGCACGGTCCAAGGAGTGGCTGCAGGTATTTAAAAGAGATTTATGTGTTCTCGCCGTGTGGAGAACACAAAAAAAACAAAAGGAAGAGAAAAGCTACTCTGAGAAATGACAGAGGGCTAAGCTGGGCACTCATCCACTGCACACCTACAGATAAAACAGTGACTGCAGCAGATTCCAGTCTGGCAGGCAGGGAGGGCTTTTAATTTGAAATTCACAACGCAGCAACTGATAAAAGCATGCTTTATAAACATTGGTGAGATTATTCAAAATGGCAATATAAACATCAATGACAACAATTATCAGGATCAGTTGTAAACATTAACAGTTTAAATACAGCAGTACAATGTCACAAGTTTACCACAACTACACAACTACTCCCTGAGAGCAGTACCAATGGAAACTTACTTTTGCTTTAAATTGTGCTCACTTGTCTGAACTATTGTGTTTGTTTTTTACTTTTTATGCTGTTGTGTGTGTGTGTGTGTGTGTGGGCGGCACGGTGGTTAGCACTGTTGCCTCACAGCAAGACGGTCCTGAGTTCACGTCCACCATCAGGCCAGGGGCTTTGCATGTTCTCCCCGTGTGGGTTCTCCGGCTTCATGTCACTATCTGGGTCTACCTTTGTCTCTCGCACTCTTCTCCTCCCCTCCGGCGTGGCACTTGTGCTATCGGTGTCTCCGCTACCTCTCCTCGCTCTCTGTCTCTTTAGTGCTCTACCTGTTTGCCCAGGTGTAGCTAATCTGTGATAAGAAGGGGTGGAGTCTCTCCAGGAAAGTGAATTAAAACATACACATGATAAACACATGCGTCATGCAGTTAAAAAATTTCCAGTCCACCTCGTGACATATACTCAAAACAAAAATATAAAAGCACGATAAACTCACTGCGATTATAAGAAAATACTCAGACATCTTTTTGTGTGTCTGTCCCAAAATACAGATCCTGATTCACGTCGACGGTGAGAGACACCAGTGAAATTTCAGGCTTTTATCTTTGATCATTTCTGAGATATTTGTGTTCGAGCATTTCCTCGTATGTGTGAAAAACCGGCCTGGAAGCGTGTCGAAAGACAATTTTTCAAAATAATGCATCTTGAAAACCATTTCATTTATGAAACTGAAATTTCACAGCAATCATTATAAATGTTTGAATTTTCTACCATAAGATTACTTATGCATATCGACGGTCCAGCAGAAGGCTTGGTTGATTTGAAATGGAATGACCCCTCTGTCCAATCGAGGCCTTGGCCCCGCCCCACAGAAGCATCACATCGCTGTGTTCATGATAACCATGCTCAGGTGGTTATCATACCTGAGCATGGCAGGATTTAATTGGACATAAAGTATCAGGAGCAGGCCCACGCCTCCAAACACGCCCCTTCTGGTTCTCATCTATATATGACCCCTCCAGTTCTACCAGCTGTTTGTATTCGTGCCCCACCCTCCCCTCCTTCAATCCTTTCACTTCTCATTAGTACTTGGGGATCTGCCAGGCCCGGGAGCCGCCGCCAGTCCCCTCCGAGGCTTTCCCCAAACCGCAGCTCACTTCCTGTCTAAGCCGTTGACCTTTGTCTACTAAAAATGCTGTCAAACCTAAAATGAGGACGTGGGCCCAGCGAGTGAACGATGAAAAAATACAGAAAGCATCAAAGTGCATTCTTCCAATATTGATCACATGTGTAAGACTTCACATCAAAGACGGCTCCTACATCGCTGACCGTGTAGCTGGTCAAATTAGGAAAAGCCTGAAGCAAGCATCTCCGTGGTGCATCGGTAACAGTTAACTGTGTGGCCCAAACACAGCATGCTTAATGCTGCTGGTGTGGGAAAAACATCAACAGCCGGGATCATTTCCCCTCTTCTCTTCTTGTGTTGCAACATCTGCTTGCTGTGATTTTGTTGTTGTTGTTCAGACATCATTTTATGAATAAAATAGTTCTCTCGTCTCTCCTCCACTCCTCACTAGCTCCTCCCCATGCACAACCGAGTTTTTCACTCTCAAACAGCCACTGAATCTACATGTTGAGGAGAAGATAAAGGAGCGTCTCTGTAAACGCACAGTTGCACGAAGCTCTAATTCACAATTCAGACCAACAGAAACACTTTTCTTTTGGTTTCTCTCATTTTGAGAGGAGAGAAAAACATGAAGAGTAAAATATTGAAATAACATTTGAACCACATAAGTCACTTCCTGCCTCTGGAAATGTCTCCAGTCACTGCTGAAAAATGTTAGAAATCCCACAGTGCACCTGTAAATTTGAAATGTACAGGTCAAATAAACGGCCACACGCTCCCAGAACTGCTGTTTACAGAATGTTACTGCATTTTTGAAATACAGCCCGATTACTGTAAAATAATATTGAGATTTTTTCTTTAATGGCAGTTGGTAGAGTGTGGGGCTTTAGCCTGTGTTTGTGGGTAGCAGGGTGAACGGCGCTCGCAGACGGCGGTTTGTGGACGTGTTCCTGCGCCCGTGCAGTTTCTGCCTCGTGGCCTGAACATCACAGTCATCCAGATTTCTGGGCTTGTCCCTTGCGCACAGAAATTTCTTCCCAGTTTCTGAAAATTTTGATGTTATTGTAGCATAGATGATGAAATATTCAAAGTCTTCTCGTCGTGATAAAACACTATTCTGAGTTTGTTCCACTATTTTTAGAGGCAGTTCTTACAGATTGGGAACCTCTTTCTATTTGAACTTCTGAGAAGCGCTGCTCGCTAAGATGCTCTTTTTTACAAGATGCAGTCTTGTTTCTAAACCTAATTAGACTTGTGCTATTATTTTTCACACAATATTAAATGGCTCATTTTAAACATGTTTTCACAGTTGCGTTCTGTATTTAGAAATTACGCAGCCTCACAACTGTTTCGGACCCGAGGCTGTGCCCTGCCAACAACACACGAGACCGCTTTGAACACCTTAAACCGACACCGATTGTTTTTTTCTGTTAATAATTTGAGTTTTATTAATTTATTTTTTTGCTGCCATTACTGAAAATTGCTTTCCAGGGGAAGAATATTTTTTTCTTTACATCTTCAAATCATCATCTTGTTACGAGAGGCCTCATTAGCCTAATGATGGAAACAAAGAGCAAAGGCACGATACTTTCAAGGATATTGAAAGCCTCTTCAAAGCCGTCTTCTAAACCTTGCCCTACAGAACAAATGTGCCCACGTGGGACGATAAAGTCAGGTCCATTAAACTGAATACCAGAGAGCGCTGTTATGACGTACAGCTGCTAACCTGTTTTAATGCAAATGAGCAGATTAAGATTTGAACGTCTTTTTGATCGAGTTTCTAATTGCTTGTTCCGCCTCATTGGCTTTACCTGATTCATTATAACAATATGCCTAATAAACATTAGAAGGGGAAGTTGGTAGTTGATAGTCAGATGTGGCTTTTCTCACGAGTTCACTTACTCATTCTCCGTTTGAGATGTGCACATGGTACCTTGGAGGCTTTCCTCACTCTGTGATGACCCCACTGACGGCCATGTTGTCTGAACTGAACCGTTATGAACATCTGCGCCAGCTGCTGCAGCTCTTTCATGTATGGTGGCTTGAATGTGATGCTTCTGTACTAACGCCAAGGAAATCTGCGTTCAGGCCAACTAGCTAGTAGTAGTGGTGGTGGCCGTCACTTCTGTCCCACTTGTGCCCCACTGGATTCACGGACACTTGGTTTGTGGCTTTGTTGTTGGTCCACTGTTAGAAATCCCACAGTGCACCTGTAAATTTGAAATTTACAGGTGCACTGAGACATGGCGGAGACAGCTTTTCTTAAAGCTGCACTAATGACGACTGTTTTTACATTAGCGATGCAGTGAGAGACTTTATAGCTTGCAAAGGGGATGATGTGGAAGTGAATGTCCAGAGAGTGAATTGTCCTCCTTCAGCTGGTCACCACAGCAGATCATGTGCCTCCATCTCACCCTACTCCTAGCATCCTCTTCTGTCACACCAACACCTCTGCATGTGCTTCTTCACTACATCCATGAATCTTCTCTGTAGTCTTCTATAATCAGCATCAATATATCCACTGTCCCTCCTCTGCACATGTCCAAACCATCTCAGCCTTGCCTCTTATGTACTCACTTCTAATCCTGTTCATTTTGCGCTATCCCAACAAAAATCTGAGCATCTTCACCTCCTGTCTTTTTCTCAGCACCATCGTCTCCAAACCATACACCACAGCACGTCTCACTAACATCTTGTAAACCTTCCCTTTCACTCTTGCTGCTATGTCACAAATCACCCTTGACACTCGTCTCTACCCTGCACTCTTCTTCACATTTATTGTGCACTCTTGCTTGTTGCTTTCACAGTGTCGACTCCAGGTATTTAAAGTCGTCCACCTTTACTATAAGTTATGCGATAGGGCTTAAAATCCTCCAGAGAACTGAGGAAATGCACTTTTTTTGTGATGTCCTGCCACTTTAAAACAGGTCACCCCCTTTCTATAATGTTAATGGGATTCACAGGGACTGTAAATGTGTTGTAGCCTTACGTGGCCACTCCACAATTTTCCATTTTTGACACCTCAGTGTTAACTACATTTTCAATCTGAGGTTGCTGCTTGCTAAAAAAAATTCAGTCTTGTGTTTATGAGCTAATTTGATGCCTTCAAGTCAACAAAAAGGGACAAACCAACAGAATTATCACACAGACAGACCTGGACGGGGGATAACTCACAGTCAAAGTTAACAATAGTGAGTAAGCTGCAGCCACACATTTACACATATTTTCTGCAGGAATGACTAGAGACCAAAATAGCTGATGAAAGCACATTTTACATACTGATATTGGCCTTACTGCTGCTCGGTGGACGTTATGAAACAGCAGGTGGACGTAGAGAATCTAGATCCTGCTAAGGTCAGTCCAGCGCTACTCTCAATGTGAAAACACGCAGTACCGGCAGAAAATGTTTCAAACCAGTCAATTCTTTCAGGAAATTACACACCTTCAAGACCAGAAGGCATGTCACGCCGCTGACCGCTTTCTCCCGTGGCACTTGTCAGACTTATCTCTGGCAGTGAGAGATAAAGTCTGCGGGTTCATCCAGACAAACCACAGATGGCATTGACACAGCTTCATCATCACACACACACACACACACACACGTTTGCATTGTTGTCTACAAAAGGCAATTTCAGCCGAGGTAGCCAGGGTGCTAAAGGGTGCACAACTCTTTGCTGGCAAATGTCATACGGGCAAGTTGATTCTGCTCATTCGTGTGAATCATTGATGAAATGAAGAGGTGTGTGTGTGGTGGAGGAGGGGGGGGCACACACCTTCACACTGTAGCTGCAGCTTTAACCTTCCTCCAAAATCCTCTCTTTGCTGACTTCATCCAGACTGGTGGTTTAGTTAAACATCTCTCAAGGCACAACATGAACTTTAGATATGTCTGCTATCACAGCTTGTTCCGTGACCCACGATTATTCAGATTTATGTAAAAGAGAACGTGAGATCTTTTATCCGAGGAGTATTTGCATTAAAAGCCTTATGGGCTAATCACCACTTCTTTAATAGTGGATGTGAGCGATTAAGAGGGGAGATTCTTATACTTGGTGTTTGAATGATACAATCTTTGTAACTTTGAGTATTTTGGCCCAAGGAGTTCTGACAAATGTCCTTAGGAAACATTATTACATGTAAAGCAAGACCATGTGTCTGCTGACAACTCAGATGGTAATAGGTACTCCACGTGTCACCAAAGGTCTTTAAAAACAAACCGTTTTCAGTAAATTAGATTATGAACCCAAGTCACACAGACAACAATGGCTGCAACCAGGAGACTGCTAAGTCTTAATTCCTTTAGACCTTAGTGCAGCGGTTCAGATTTGAACATGAAATTTTAATGGACTCACTTAAGCGGTGAGGTGGGTATCCGGCTCGGCGCAGCGCCGTCTCAGATCCCATCTTTCCGCAGGCCGCTGATCCTGCGGAGTCACACGCTTCCTAAATTGTCCCACAGAGCTCAGTCTCACGTTGTGTTGTTTTGTCCTGGTGCTGACTCCCACACGGCAATAAAACTGATTCATTATCTTTATATAGTTTTATAAATATATACAATCATACCTGCAGACAACATCTGAATATGTTTGACCTTTACTACTTTTGGCGTGTAAGACTGCAACTCTGCTTCCTGGTTGCGATCACTGAAGATTTAAAGGTCATATCAAATAAACGTAATGGTGACCATTTGTTTCTTTAGAGTAGGCTACTGACCCCTTATTTATGTAGTATTAGCAATTGCATCGAGTCCATTTCATCACTGTTTTACACTTTAATTTGAACTTTTCCAACACCCACGGCTGACTTCCATTACACTTTTATTGATTTGGACCCCACAAGTGGGAATTGTATTTGGACTGATCGGAGTATAAAACTTGAAATAATGACAAAATACACAGAAAAGCTTCAGCTGGGGATGTTGGAGACAAGAACTGTGTGCTTTCAAAGGTTATTTCTTGTGCCATTGAACAGTTTGGAAAAGGCAAGACAGACAGAGGGAGGCTGGCATATAACAAATCTCCCAGGGGACAATTTTGAATTTAGAGCAGCATGAGCTCAGGGTTGCGTCTTAGCCAAGAGACTCAGCAGGACGCCACTTAATCCATCTCTGCTGACAAACACCTATCAATAATGAAAGTGCTGGAAAATTGAGTGGGAGATTCCTTTCGTCAACTGCCAGATGATCGAGACATTTGACTTAAGCAGGAAAATGGAGCACTACACTTATCTACATGCAATAAACGCGTTTCCAGAGTCTATGGGTGATTTAAAACTCAGTTTACCTTTTGTACAGCAATGTGTTCTTCACATAAGCATTAGCTCAGCATCTGTCACTTTGACTGCGTGGAGCCTGAATGCTTGTTTATTATCACTGTAATAACCCACTCCACCCAGCCTTCCCTTCGGCCTGTTGTGTGGCAGGTCTCATCTGCAGGCGCTGGAGAAGTGGTGTGGCTTGTTTCCAATCAGTGACATTGGTAACACCTGAGTGCGCAGCGTGCAAGTGCTCTGTAAAAGCTCTCAGAGCTCAGCTGCTGGGTGGCTTTCCTTCCTCAGACACCCCTTTGAATTTTGTTTTAGTGTTTTCATTTTGAAATGAAATGTGGCTATGACATGTGGACGTCATACCCACATCCACATAAAACAAAACGTTGAACCCTGTGAAGAACATGCAAAAGCAACAGGCATTATAAAACTAACTGTACGGAAATGTCATTCGGAGCCTAAAAACAACAACACGACACAGTCTGACATCAGAAAAGGAAATCAAGGTGCACACAATTTCACAAAAATCCAGATTTTTCTTGTCCACATATAAATGCACAG